>CAUYLG010077432.1:0-22657 GCA_963573385.1 Cacajao melanocephalus
AGACATCTACAGAACTCTCCACCCCAAATCCACAGAATATACATTCTTCTCAGCACCACATTGCACTTACTCTAAAATTGACCACATAATTGGAAGTAAATTACTCCTTAGCAAATGAATAAGAACATAAATCATAACAAACAGTCTCTCAGACCACAGGGCAATCAAATTAGAAGTCAGGATTAAGAAACTCACTCCAAGCAGCTCAACTTCATGGAAACTGAACAACAACTGGCTCCTGAATGACAACTGGATAAACAATGAAATGAAGGCAGAAATAAAGATGTTCTTTGAAATCAATGAGAATGAAGACACAATATACCAGAATATCTGGGACACATTTAAAGCAGTGTCTAGAGGGAAATTTATAGCAATAAATGCCCACATGAAAAGCAAGGAAAGATCTAAAATCTATGCTCTATCACCAAAATTGAAAGAGCTAGAGGAGCAAGATAAAAAGTATTTAAAAAGTTAGCAGAAGACAAGAAATAACTAAGATCAGAGCAGAGCTGAAGGAGATAGAGACACAAAAAACCCTTCAAAAAATCAATACATCCAGGAGCCGGTTTTTTGAAAAGATCAACAAAATGGACCACTAGCTAGACTAATAAAAAGAAAAGAGAGAAGAATCAAATAGATGCAATAAAAAATGATAAAGGGGATATCACCACTGATTTTACAGAGATACAAACTGTCATCAGAGATTACTAGAACAACTCTATGCACATAAACCAGTAAACCTGGAAGAAATAGATAAATTTCTGGACACTTACACCCTCCCAAGACTAAACCAGGAAGCAGTTGAAAAGAAAAAAAAATTATTATTTCTATAGATGCAGAAAAAGTTTTTTATAAAATTCAACATCACCTGTTGATAAAATCCCTCAATAAACTAAACATTAAAGAAACATACTTCAAAATGATAAGAGTAAGATATGACAAGCCCAGAGCAAACATCACACTGAATGGGCAAAATTGTGAGTATTTCCCTTGAAAATTAAAACAAGACAAGGGTGTCCTGCCTCACCACTCCTATTTAACATAGCACTGGAAGCCCTGGCCAGAGCAGCCAAACTATCAGTCATCCAGATGTAGATGATTCTACATCTAGGAAACTCCATAGTCTCTGTGCAAAATACACCCTGATCTGAAAATGAAAACTTCAGCCATTTCGGGATGCAAACTTGATGTACAAATATAAGTAGCATTCTTGTACACCAACATCTTCCATGCTGAGAGCCAAATTAGAAATGATATCCCTTTCACAGTGGCCACAAAAAGTATAAAATAGTTATGAATACAGTTAATCAGAGAGTCAAAATACCTCTAATGAGAATTATAAAACACTGCTCACAGAAATCAGAGATGAAAAAAACAAATGGCAAAAAGATTCCATGGTAAGGATGGGAGGAATCAATATTACAAAAATTTATAGATTCAATGCTATTCTTATCAAACTACAAATGATATTCTTCACACACACACACACAATATTTTAAAATTCATATGGAACCAAAAAAGAGTTTGAATAGCCAAGGCAATCCTAAGCAAAAAGAATGAAACAAGAGGCATCACATTACCAGACTTCAAACTGTATTACAAGACCACAGTAACCCAGGAACCAAAACAGAATGTTACTGGTACAAAAGATGTCACATAGACCAAAGGAACAGAATGGAGAGCCTAGAAATAAGGCCACACATCTATGACCATCTGATCTACAAAGCTGACAAAAACAAGCAATGGGGCAAGGAGTCCCTATTCAATGAATGGTGCTGGGGTAACTGGCTAGTTATATGTAGAAGATTGAAACTGTACCCCTTCCTTATACCATATACATAAACTAGCTCAAGATAGATTAAAGACTTAAATGTAGAACTCAAAACAATAAAAACCCTAGAAAACAAACTAGGGAATGCCATTTAGGACATAGACATGGGCAAAGCTTTTATGACAAAGACGCCAAAAGCAATTGCAACAAAAGCAAAAATTGACAAATGGGATCTAACTAATCTAAAGAATTCCTTTACAGCAAAAGAAACTACCAACAGAGTAAAAAGACAACCTGCAGAATGGGAAAAATTATGCAAACTATGCATCTGACAAATGTCTAATATCCAGAATCCATAAGGAAATTAAACAACTTTACATGAAAAAAACAAACCTCATTAAAAGTAGGCAAAAGACATGAACAGACACTTTTCAAAAGAAGACATACATGTGGCCACCAAGCATATGAAAAAATACTCAGCTTCACTAATCATTAGAAAAAGGCAAATGAAAACTACAATAAGATACCATCTCATACCAGCCAGAATGGCTATTTCTAAAACGTTAAAAATAATAGATTAACTGGCAAGACAGTGAAGTGAAGGAAACACTTACATGCTGCTGATGGGAATGTAAATTAGTTCAGCTTTTGTGATAATCAGTTTGGCAATTCCTCAAAGAAGTTAAAACAGAATTAACACTTGACCCAGCAACCAAATTATTGGTTACACACCCAAAAGAATATAAATCACTCCACAGATGCATACTGAGAAATATGCATGCATGTATTCATTGGAGGACTATTCACACTAAAAGATATAGAATCATCCTAAATTCCCATCAGCAGTAAATAGGATAATGAAAATATGGTACATATACACCAAGGAATATTATGCAGTCATAAAAAAAACAAGATTATGTTTTTGCAAGAACATACATGAAGGTGGAGGCTATTTTATGCAACAAACTATTACAGAAAGAGAAAATCAAATACTGCATGTTCTTACTTAAAAATGGACCTAAACAATGAGAAAACATGGACAAAAAGAGATGGGCAAATGATGCTGGGAGTACTTGAGGATGGAGATTGGGAAGAGGGAAAGGATCAGAAAAATAACTATTGGGCACTAAGCTTATTGCCTTAGTGATGAAATAATCTGTACACAAAACCACCGTGACACACAGTTTTCCTATGTAACAAATTTGCACATGTGCTTCTGGACCTAAAGTACAATGTATAATAAGAAAGTCGCTTAGAATGCTATCAGAGAAATTTAACAAAGATATTAAAATAATAAGAAAGAATTGACTGGGAAGGGTGGCTAATGCCTGTAATCCCAGCATTTTGGGAGACTGAGGCAAGTGGATCATGAGGTGAGGAGTTCAAGACCAGCATGACTGACATGGTGAAACCCCGTCTCTACTAAAAATACAAACATTAGCAGGGCATGGGGGCATGCACCTGTAATCCCAGCTACTTAGGAGGATGAGGTAGGAGAATCGCTTTAACCCGCAAGGAGGAGGTTGGACTGAGGAATCAGGCAGAAATTCTGGGGCTAAAAAATGCCATTGATATGAAGAATGAATTAGAGTCTCTTAGCAGAAGTGATCAGGCAGAAGAAAGAATTAATGTACTTGAATAAAGACTATTTGAAAATACACTGGCATAAAAGACAAATGACAAAAAATGAAATAAAAAAGAATTACACACTCCTACAAAATCTAAAAAATAGCCTCAAAAGGGCAAAATATTAGAGTTATTGGCCTTAATGTGGAGAGAGAGTGATTGGGGTAGAAAGTTTATTCAAAGTGATAATGTCAGATAAGTTCTAAAATCTACAGAAAATATGAATATTCAAGTACAAAAAATTTATGAAGAGGAAATAGGTATGCATTGCTATTGCCAGCATTTGCACTACCATTGTAGTGGCACAGGGTTAATAGAAAGTGGACATGAATTAGTCATAAATGGTGTTGCAAACTCTAGGGAAACAAAATTTTTTAAAAAGGGAGTATAATTAATATGCTAAGAAAGGAGAGAAAGTGGAGTCATATAAAACATATAATTTAAACCACAAAATTCTTAAAGAATAGAAGACAAAAATAAGAACAAAGAAGAGCAACAAATGGAAAACAGTAATACACGTGGTAGCTTTGAATGCAACTATGTCAATAATCATTGTAAATGTTAACTGGTTAAATACATCATTTTAAAATACAGAGATTGTTTAAGTGGATAACAAAACTAACCATATGTTGTCTACACAAAACCCTCTTTAAATTTAAAGTCATAGATTAAATGTAAAGGAATGGAGAAAAGTATCATGCTAATATTTATCAAAAGAGAGCTGGAGTAGTCATACTGGTTTTAGACTCAGCAGACTTTGGAGCAAGGAGAGTTACTAAGTGTAAGAAGAGACATTACATAATGATAAAAGATCAATTCTCCATGAATGCATAACAAGCCATAATGTGCATACACCGAAATAAAATACATGAGGCAAAAACTGGTGAGACTGAAAGGAGAAATAGATAAATCACTATTATACTTGGAGATCTCAATACTTCACTACTAGAAAAGGACAGATTCAACAGAAAAAAAAAGAATCAGTAAGGACGTAGTTCAACTCAGCAAAATCATCAATTAACTGGATACGTTTTATATCTAATGCTACCTCATCCAGCAATAACAGAATATTTTTTTCTCAAGCATGCATAGAACATTCACCAAGATAGGCCATATTCCATATTCTGAACCAAGACACACTTTAGTAAATTTCAATCTATGTGTACAAGATCTACATGAAAATAACAAAACTTTGATTAAAGAATAAAGTTAACAGAGTTAACTGATTTTTGACAAAGGATAAAAGAAAATACAACTGAGAAAATACTGTATTTCCAACAAATGGTAATAGAATAACTGAACATCCATATCTAGAAAAAATACATCTAGACACAGACCTTAAAATTTCCATAAATATTATAGAAGGAATGTAGGCCTAAACATAAAACGCAAAATTCTAAAACTAGGAGATAATGTAGATAAGAATATAAGTGTCCTTGGAATTGGTGATGACATTTTAGACACAAAACAGGCACAATCCCAATTCATGAAAGAAATAATTTATAAGCTTGACAATTTATATTATAAATTTTTACTCTGCAAAAGCACTATCCTGAGAAGAAAACATGCTACATACTAGGAGAAACTATTTGGAAAAAGAATATATTTCTGAAAATGTTTTTTTTTTTTTAAATGTTTCTTTTCAGAAATGTTTGTCCCTCTCAAAATTCTTATTTTGAATCATGACTCCCCATTGTAATGGCATTTGGAGATGGGCCTTTGGGAAATAATTAAGATTTAAGAAGTTCATCAGGGTAAGACACTATCACAAATTCGTTTAATGTAATTGCTGCCTTGCCATCTATTTTTTAGGCCTAATATAAGTTGTTTGAAACCCTGTTGTACCTTGTCATCTTGTTAAAACTATTTACCTCCGTGTGTGTGTGTGTGTGTGTGTGTGTGTGTGTGTGTGTGTATGTATGTTTTGATATAGACCACTTGTTCCTTGGCTCATGGACCCAAAACCCAACACAATCCATAGCTGCTAAGCACAATAAAACCTACTGGTCTCCACCAGAGTCATGTGAATAAGCCCCACCTTTTGCAGGTGTTTTCTTTAAACTAGCAAATCCAGAACCCCTGCAAAAAAGTCTGAGGAATAATGCCCATGGACCTTAATAAACACACAGTCCCACATGTCCGTATATACATATACATACACATACATACATATATATATACATATATATATATAATATATTTTTCTCACTCTCTCTAGTTTCCCACATGCTTGTTAAGCTCCCTGTCACCTCAGAATTTCTCATCATCCCCCATTGGCACCCCTTACTTCTCTAGAAATGTGAGTAATGAACGTCTTCCTTTTTATAAATTATGGCTTCACCTTTTCATTGTGCCTCATCTAATGGACACACCAGAATCTAACTTTTCCTGTCCAGTCAGGATTTCCTAGAGAGTAACAATTTTGGCTTATGGACACTCTCAAGGGAGCAACCTCAAGATCAAATTAGAAATGAACCATAACAATAGGAAGCACAATAAGCCCATATGATGGCATTAGTGTCTCTAAGAAGAGACACTAGAGAGCTTGCTCTCATGTCTCTGCCATGTGATGACGCAGTGAGACCGCAGCTGTCTGCAAGACAAAAAGAGAGACCACAACAGAATCTGACAATGCTGGCTCATGGATCTTGGCCATAAAGTCTATGATATTTTTGTTATGGCAGCTCAGTTGACTAACATAACTGTTATTCAAAACATATAAAGAACTCCTAAAATTCAACAATAAGTTATAAAAATTTGATTAAAAATGGACTAAAGATCTGAACATACACCTCACCAGAGAAGACATACAGTTGGCAAACACACATGAAAAGTTCTCCACATTATATGTCTTTTGGGAATCACAAATATAAGCAACTAGATACCACCGTAGGTCGACTTGAATGGCGAAAATTCTAAAAGTGGACGTCACCAAAAGCTGGTGAGTGTATGAAGCGACAGGAATTCTCATTCATCACTGGTGAAAATACAAAAATGGCACAACCACTTTGAAAGACAGTTTGGCAATTCCTAATAAAATTATATGTGCTCTCACTATAACTTCCAGTAACTGTGCTCCTTGGTGTATATCAAATGAGTTGAAAACTTATGCCCATGTAAAATTCTGCACCTAGATGTTAATAGCAGCTTTCTTCTTAATTCCAAAACTTGGAAGCAACTAAGATGTTTTTCAATTGGTGAATGTGTAAACAAACTGTGGTACATCCAGACAATAAAGTATTAATCAGTGCTGAAAGGTAATGAGCTATTAAACCATGAAAAGACATGGAAAGAACTTTAATCTATATTATTTAGTGAAAGAAACCAACTTGTGAAGGTTACGGAGTTTATTATTCCAGATAGATGACATTCTGAAAAAGGCAGAACTATGGAGGTAGTAAAAAAGATCACTGGTCTCCAGAGATGGAGGTGGGATGTAGGGTAGGGAGGAATGAATAGCTGGAGCACCGATAATTTTTAGGGCAGTGAAACTATTCTGCATGAAAGTATAATAGTGGATACATGTAAGTATATATTTGACAAAACCATGGATTGCAAATCAAGAGCAAATCTTAACATACATTATGAATATTGAGTGATAATGATGTGTCAATTTAGGTTCGTTGATAGTGACGAATGTACCACTCTAGTGTGAAATGCTGGTAGTGGGAGAAGCTCTATGTGTGGGTGGTCAGGCAGTATATGGGAACAATGCAATTTCTGCTCAGCTTTGCTCTGAAACTAACACCACTCTAAAAAAATAAATGCTACTTTAAAAAAATAGAATACCAAAAGCCCCATCAATCTGGAAACTTATCATAAAAGCTCTATATTAAATAACCCTTGGGTAAAAGGAGGAATGCAAATAGAAATTAAATATTTTCTAAGAAACGATAATGGAGATGCTAGCAAAATCTATGGGATATTAGTAATGCATAAAATATTAAAAATAAATTATTGAAGTAAAAACAAGAAAAAAGTAGAAATAATACATTTAAAACCTGGCATTTAGAAGCAAATGTAAATTATTGACAAAACTATCAAAAACAATCAGAGAAGGAAAATATATACAATATAAAAAATGAAAACTTGGTTCCTTCTTCACTGAGGAAAATGGAGAAATATTTTTTCTTATTTCTCTAATCAAGTACAACTAAAAGCTCTTAAGATTGTATGTAAAACAAATAGAAGAAGATGACTAAAATGTAGAGAAAAAAGACAAATTGGGTAGTGAATTTGAGGTCTAAAGGATGACCTGGTAGTGAGGTCCCTGGGTTTCTTTTCACCTGGTAAATCCCAGGTTGGGTACTGAAAAAGCCAGTAATACAGACATACCAATGAGCGTCGACAAAAAGAGACCCAAGAAAACCTGTTTTGTCTTTTCAAAAAAAAGTTTTCCAAATAGAAAACTAGACTTTCACCCTTGTCTGGCTGTAATCACTTGCCATAACACGCCTATTTTCAGGGTAGGAATTCAAGCAGGCTGCAGTAATTTGCATAAGTAAGAAGAATTCAAGTGCTAATAGCCAAGACAAAGTGGTAGGGGGAAGATAGGCCTCAGTGGCATTTTAGAGATCATCCTGGCAGCCCCTCCCATCACAGGCCTGGAGGCCAAGGAGGACTGAAATGTTTCCTGGTCCAGGTTCAGTGTCTTGCTACTCTGCACAGCCTTGGGACAATGGTCCCTGCATCCCAGCTGCTCCAGCTCCAGCCATGGCTCAAAGGGGCCCAGGAACAGCTCAGACCACTGCTTCAGATGGTACAAGCCATAATCCTTGGTGGCTTTCACATGGTGTTAACCCTACAGGTGCCCAGAATGAAAGAGTTGAGGCTTGAGAGCCTCCACCTAGATTTGAGAGAATATATCGAGAAGCCTGGGTGTCCAGGCAGAAGCCTGCTGAAGGGGCATAGCCATCATAGAGAACCTCTACTAGGGCATTGTGGAGGGAAAATTTGGGGTTGGAGCCCTCACACAGAGACCCCACTGGGGCACTGCTTAGTGGAGCTGTAAGAAGTGGGCCACTGTCCTCCAGATCCCAGAATAGTATATCCACTGACAGCTTTCACTCTGTGCCTGTAAATATTGCAAGTACTCAACAACAGCTTGTGAGAGTAGCCATAGGCGCTGAGCTCTGCAAAGCCACAGGGACAGAGCTGCTCAAGGCTTTGGGAGCCCACTCCTTCTACCAGTTTTCCCTGGATTTGAGACATGGAGTCAAAAAAAATTATTTTGGAGCTTTAAGATTTAGTAACTGTCCTGCTTGGCTTCAAACTTGCATGGGGCCTATAGCTCCTTTCTTTTGCCTGATTTCTCCCTTTCAGAGCAGAAATATTTACCAATGCCTACGCCTTCGTTGTATCTTGGGTGTAACTCACTTGTTTTTATATTTTCCAGGCTTATAGGTGGAAGGGACTATCCTTGTCTCAGATGAGACTTTGGGCTTTGGAATTTTGAGTTCATGCTGGAAGGAGTTCAGACTTTGGGGATTATTGGGAAGGCATGATTATATTTTGCAATATGAAAATGACATGATATTTGGGAGAAGCAAGGAGAGGAATAATATGGTTTGGTTATGTGTTCCCACCCAAATCGTAATCCCCAATGTTGGAGGTGGGTCCTGGTGGGAGGTGATTGTATCATGGGGGTGGTTTCTCAGGACTGGTTTAGCATCATCCCCTTGATACTATTCTCATGATAGTGAGTTCTTGCAAGATCTGGTTTAAAAGTATGTAGCATCTCTGCCTACCCCCCTCCATCCCTTGCTCCTTCTCCCACTGTGTGAGATGTCTCATTCCCCTTTTGCCATCTGCCATGATTGGATGCTTCCTGTGGCCTCTCCAGAAGCAGAAACCACTATGTTACCTGTACTGCTTGCAGGACTATGAGCCAGTTAAACCTCTTTTCTTTATAAATTACTGTCTCAGGTATTTCTTTATAGGGATGCAAGAATAGACTGATATACATGCACATGAACAAAAGCCCTGTGTTATCAAATGGAAGTAATATTTATGAGATCAGCTTGAGCAGGCCCTAAGGGCACAAGTAAGTAACACAAGGTAAAGGTCCAAATATTCATTCTTCCTACACCTAATATACTATCATTTTCTTCCCAGTCCAATTCTATGGCCTCCTAGGAAGTTCCCTACAAGAAGTTTACCAAGGAAGAGAAAATTGGGCCTGGTTTACAAATAGTTCTCTGTGACATGTGGTTACTACCAAAAAGTAGACAGTTGCGAGATTACAGTCTATTCCTAGGATATCCCTGAAGTACTGTCATGAACGAAAATCTTTGCAGTAGGCATAACTCCATACAGTACACCTACACAGCTGGTTGTTTACTTTGGTTAGTAGGAGAAATGGCCAGATGTGTTTATATATTGATTCTTGGAATTTGGTAAGTGGTTTGTCAAGGTTTTGGAAGGAACATGACTAAAAAGTTCATTATAAGTAATTCCTGAGACAAGGTATGTGGATGAACCTTTCTGAATGGGGGGAAATGTGAAGATATTTGTGTCTCATGTGAATGCTTACCAAACAGTGACATTCACAGAGGAGAATTTTAATAATCAAGTGAATATGATGACTCATTATTTGAATAACAGTCAGCCTCTTACCACAACTAGTTCTTCCATTGCCCAGAGGGCTTATAACCATAGTGACCATGGTGGAAAAATTGGAGGCTATGCATGGGCTCAGCAACGTAGACTTCCACTCACCAAAGATAACCTGATTACAGTCACTACTGACTGTCCCATATGTCAGCAGAAGAGATCAACTCTATATTCTTTATATGACACTATTAATCAGAGTAATCAGCAAACTACCAGGTGGCAGGTTGACTACGTTGGACTGGTCTCACTGTGGAAGGTGCAATATTTTGTTCTTACTGGAGTAGAGAGTCAGAATACAGATTTCCTTTCCCTGCACACAATTCTTTTGCCAATACTACCATCCATGAACTTATTGAATACTTTATGCACCATCATGGTCTTCCACACAATATTGCTTCTGATCAAAGGAACTTACCTGACCACAGATGAAGTGAAGCAATGGACCCTTGCTCATGAAATTCACTGACCTTACACATTCCCTTTTATATTGAAGTATCTGAATTTATGGAGTGAAATAATGGTCTTTTTAAGACTCAGCAACAGCACCAGAAAAATTGTAATACCTTGTGTATTTTATTGTTTAGACACAAATTATTCAAGGAAAATGAATTACACAAAGTCATGAATACCAGGAAGAAGATATCACTGAGAGGCCATCTTAGAGGCTGCCTATCACTATGGTGGTGTTATAATTGCTAAAGATATAATTGAAGGTGTCCTGGGTAAGTATACTGGTAAAGGACAGTGGTCACATATATAAAGATTATTACATTTTTAAAATATGGATGAAATAATGTATATAAAGAAAGAGTTTTATTGATTACTGCTAAACTGTTTTTATGGTCTTCAGAGAAGTAAGAAGAAGCTGACAGCTATTAACACAAAGTAAAGTCAATACAAATAACATTAAAAACAAAAACTAAGTGTGAGAGAGCCAGAGGGATTCCTTGGTAGCTAACAAGTGAGCACCTATCTTTGGCAATGAAAGGCTAGATACAATCAAGCAACCAACTGAAGACCTGATAGAGTTCTAGAGCTCCAGAATTATGTAAACCTTAGTCAAATAAAGTCTTTATGCTAGTGTATGCTCTGTTTTTAAGAATATTTGGGACCTTGAAACAGGATGGGAACATCAGATGGGACCATGTCAGAATCTTCTGAAACAAGAGTCTGCAGAAGTACAATAATATTCTATAGAAGCAAGTTTATACTTTCAACATGCTGGAAGATTCTACAGACGTTGAAACCTTGCAAAATAAAATGTATACCTCTTCGTAAACCAGCCTCACCTCCTTTCCTGGCCGATAGGGCTGATAATTAGGATTAAATATCAAAATAAACCTAGTTGGAAAATGCTGGTCTTGATAATGAAGGAAAAAAGATGGTATATTAATGAAGCTATAAGTATTAACATTTCACTAGTTAGAACAAGGGAAATACAGCTGGGATTAAACTTAGAAGGTAATTGATTAAAGGTGCTTAAACCTAAAAACTGGATAAGTAAGAATTCATTGAATTTAAGGTATCTTCTCAGACTATACGATTTAATAATCTGGGAAGGACACTAGTAAATAAACTCTCAGCTTATATGACTCCAAGTAGCCTACAAAAAGCAATGGCCATCATCAAAATTAGGTAAAGCAGAAATGCCTGAGCTGCCCTAGCAAACAATAGGGGAAGGAATAATGGTATTTATGAAAGTAGACCTGTTGGAATGGATATATTTTGCAGGGTCAGAAGACTTACAACAGGGTTATCTTTCATACAGTGGTATAGAGGGTAAAACATTCACCAAGGCTATAAGCAATGCGCTAGTGAGAGTGACATCAGCATCACCAAGAAATTTCCAGTACAGGGCTACCAACAGGAGAGCAAAACTGAGCTTATTGATATCTATTAGAATGACTGGATATTAAAAACATAGTTACTAGAGAAATTAACTGCCAGAAGCCATGAAAGCAATTAATTTAATGACCAAAATATTGACAATACAGTGAAAGGGACATGTTCAGTAGTAATTTTTAAAGACATTCACCAATGTAAGGCATCTTTAAGGGCAAAATAAAGCAAACAATTGTGTTGCCCGATAGCATCAGCAACAAAGAAATGGTGCAGTGGTGGAGCAAGAGACTAAGGAAGATCTGATGAAAATTTATCAGTTCTTGTTCAGTTTTGGGACCTAAGCCAACTTTCAGATATATAATCCATTGGCTAAAGAAGTAATGAATAAAATCCTGACTGAAGCCTGACTTACCAGAAACAGTTTGTATTCATATAGATGGACAACAGTATTTATTTACAGTTTTGCCTCTGGCTATGTTTTCCTTCCTCTGTCATAATATATTCAGAGATCAGAGCCACCCAAACATCCCACAGATTATACTGCCACCTTATAATGACACATCATCGGGCAGGATGAGCAAGAGGTGGCTAATCCACTAAAGGGCTTTCGATGAAATACAACCTCACTTCATATTAAAAGTCTGGAAGATAACTTGGGAAATACCATTTGGACATAGAAGGTAGCAAAGATTTCATGATGAATACACCGAAAAGCAGCTAAAATAAAAACAAAAGAAATGATAAAAAGGGACCTAATTAAACAGAAGATCTTTTGCACAGCAAAAGAAACTGTCAAGAAAGTAGACAATCTTCAGAATGGGAGAAAATATTTGCAAAGCACGCATCTAACAAAGGTCTAATATCCAGCATCTGTAAGGAACTTAAACAACTTTACAAAAAACAAACAGGCTGGGTGCTGTGGCTCATGCATGTAATCCCAGCACTTTGGGAGGCCGAGGCAGGTGGATTACCTGAGGTCAGAATTTCAAAACTAGCCTGGCTAACATGGTGAAACCCCGTTTCTACTAAAAATACAAAAAATTAGCCAGGCATGATGGTGCACACCTGTAATCCCAGCTACTAGGGAGGCTGAGGCAGGAGAATCGCTTGAACCCTGGAGGTGGAGATTACAGTGAGCTGAGATTGCACCATTACACTCCAGCTTGGGCAACAAGAGCTAAACTCTGTCTCAAAAAACAAACAGTCCCATGAGAAAGTGGACAAAGAACATGAACAAACACTTTTCCAAAGAAGACATACATGCTGCCAACTAGCATAGGAAAAAAGTGCTCAACATCACTAATCATTAGAAAAACGCAAATTAAATCCACAATGAGATTCCATCTCAAACCAGTCAGAATGACTATTATCAAAAGTCAAAAAGTAACAGATGCTTGTATGTTTGCGGACAACAGGGAGCATTTATGTAATGATTGTGGGAATGCAAATTAGTTTAGTCATTGTGGAAAGAAGCTTGGTGATTTCTCAAGTAAAACAGAATTATCTTTTGACCTAGAAATCCCATAATTGTGTATATATCCAAAGGAATACAAATCCTTCCATCATAAAGATCCATGCATACACATGTTCAGCACAGCTCTAGTCACAATAGCAAAGACATGGAATCAACCTAAGTGCCCATCAATGGTAGACTAAATAAAGAAAATGTTATATATATATAAATATGTATATATATACACACACATATACACATATATGTATATATACAGACAGATATACACAAATATATACATATGTACACACATATATGCATATATATGTAGGTGTACACACAAATATGCATGCACACACACATACACATATATATACATGCATAATACATACATACCATGGAATACTGTGTAGCCATATAAAAGAATAAGATCATGTCCTTTTCATCAACATGGATGGAGCTGCAACCTGGGAAATCCCATTTTGGACATAGAAGGAAGCAGGCCAGTATCTTAAACAAACTAACACCTGAACAGAAAATCAAATACCAAATGTTTTCACTTACAAATGGGAGCTAAACAGTGAGTACATTTGGACACAAAGAAGGGACCAACCTAGACTGGAACTTACCTGCAGGTGGAAGCTGGGAGGAGGGCGAAGATGAAAAAACTACATATCAAGTACTGTGCTTATTACATGGGTGACAAAGTAATTTGTACACCAAACATCTGTGACACACAATTTACCTATTAAATCTACACATTTACCCCTGAACCTAAAATGAAAGTTGGAAAGAATTAAAAATAGGAAATCAGGATTGCATGTTGATATTCATAAATAAAGTTTAAAATCTGAAAAAAGGTTCTGTTGACTTGGATGTAATTTTTTGTAATGTTATATCCATTAAATGACTTCAGAAAGGCAAACTTTTGTTTTAAAAACCATACTTATTTGAATAGCATTAGTTATAAGCTTTGAAAAGAATATTTTCATACCTACGAAATTTATTACTATGCTGATTCCTGGGTATTTTTACTTTTTGCTGTTTTTGGAGTCATGATATTAAGGGACAAAAGGACTGGAGAGAGTGTAAAAAATTTTATACCATTGCAGCTGAAACCAGAACTAAGAAAAATACTCTTAGTACAGGCTGTTAGCTAAGGAGAAGTCTTTGGTTCTACAATGTCTGTTCATTAGTGTTTAAATAACAAATTAGATTTTTAACTTCACAATTAGTTATCTTGAATGAGTGAGACATTCTATCTCATACATTTATCAACTCAAAAATAATGGGTTGCATCATCCTCATTTTCCTATACTGAACTGTGTTCTAAAATAAGTGCTCTGGGTGGGAAAAATGTGGACATGACTTTGGAACTGGATAATAAGTAAAGGCTGAAGGAGTACTGATATACATGCTAGATAAAGTCAATATTTGCCTGAATGAACAATTAAAAGCAATTCTGGTGGGTATCAGACAGGACATAGAGACCTGGAGAAAAAGCTTCCATCTTCATAGAGAACACATAAACAATCATGTACAGAATGTTGGTAAAAATATGAATGGTGAAGGTCATTGTAATGAAGTCTTAGATGGGAATGAAGAAAGGTTATTAGACAAGGGAGAAAAGGTAATTCTTGTTATAAAGTGGCAAAGAACTTGGCTCAATTGTATTCATGTTCTAGTGTTTTCTAGAATATAGAACTTGCAATAAATTAATATAGATATTTAGCTGAGATTTCTAAGTGAAGTATTGAAGGAGCAGCTTAGTTACTCCTGACTGATTACAATAAAATGTAAGAAGGAAACATTGAAGATGGAGATGTTAAGCAAAAATGAGCAGAAAAATAAATCTTCCAACCTATACATATGCAACTTATCCATATTGTAGCCTATTCATATGGCAAATTGCCCAACAACCATTTGATAAAGGGATCAATATGGGTGTGAAGCACAGTCTTAATCAGCTACCCCAGCAGAAACACTGCCAATTTGAACTGAAGACATGATAGAACGAAAGAAGGCCATCAGAACTTTTTAGATACTATAGGACCAGATTATAGAGCTATTTGGCTGTAACATACATGCTATTCTTCAGGACAAAAGAAGTATGCCAAAGATGATCTCTGGATTAAGGCTGCCACCCTAGCCACAGATCCAGAGTGTTGAACTTGGGTGACAGGATTACCTTGGTTTTAAAGTGTGGGACTGCTATGTAGCACAGCCATGAAGGCAGGGCTACTCATATTTGTGGGGGTATAACGCCACCTCAGTGAGTCCTGTAGGCAGGAGCAACACCCCAGTGAGTCTGCAAGGCAGAACATGGAGCCAAAGAGGATTATAACTGAGCTTTAGGAACTCATATTGTTTGCTGTTATAGGTTTTAGACTTGTGTAGAACCTGTTATCCCTTGCTTCTTCCCTAATCTTTTTTACAAAATGGGAATGCCTATTCTATGCCCATCCCATCACTGCACTTGAAAGCACATAACTTTTTTGATTTCATACATTTGCATCTGGAGAGAAATTTTGCTTCAGGATAAATTGTACCTTGAATTTCACCCATATCTGTTCTAGATAATATTTAGATGAAGCTTTAAACTATACCTGTTAAAGTTGATGGTGGAGGGAGTTAGGACTCCTGGAGCAGTCAGGATAGAATGCATTTCTTTTGCCTATGAGAAAGACATGAATTTTAAGAGGTAAGAGGTGGGATGATAGAGACTGAATATTTGTATTCCCAGAAATCTACATGTTGATGCCTAATTCCCTCTGTGATAGTATTTGGATGTAAGGACTTACAAAGATATCATAAGTTTTTTGCTTAAAATTTTTAAATTATTTTCTGCTTTAAAATATAATTGACTAACAAAAATTTTATATATTTAACTTGAACAACTTGATATTTTGATATACGCATATACTGTGAAATAATCACTGCAATCTAATTAATTAATGTATGAATCACCTCACATAGTTACCATTTCCATTTCTATTTTTTTTTATTTTTGTGCATTTGTGGCAAGAACTCTTAAGGTTTACCCTCTTAAAAATTTTTAACTATAACCAGCAATGTTATTAACTATGGTGAGTATGCTTATGCTACACATTAGCTTTCCAGAAATCATTTATCTTGCATAACTGAAAATTTCCACTTTTTGACCAAAGTCTTCCCATTTCCCTCTCCACCAAGCCTCTGATACCATGATTCTACTATCTGTTTTTATGTTTGATTATTTCATATTTCACACATAAGAGAGATAATGCATTATTTTTATTTCTGTGTTTGGTTTATTTTACTTAGCATAATTACTTACAGGGTTATTTATTTATTATTTACTATTTTATTTTAGACAGAGTCTCATTCTGTCACCCAGGCTGGAGTGCAGTGACAGGATCTCAGCTCACTGCAACCTCCGCCTCCTGGATTCAAGTGATGCTCCTGTCTCAGCCTCCCGAGTAGCTGGGGTTACAGGTGCATGCCACCATGCCCAGATAATTTTTGTAGTTTTAATAGAGACGGGGTTTCACCATATTGGTCAGGCTGGTCTAGACCTCCTGACCTGAGGTGATCCACCCACTTTGGCTTCCCAAAGTGTTGGGATTACAGGCATGAGCTGCCATGCCAGACCACAGATTTATGTTGCATACATAGCACTTTATTTATTTATTTATTTTACATTTCTTTTTTTCCCCCAAAGTCTCAGTGTAATTTTAGAACTCACTTCAACTTTGGATTCAGCTAATACATGCCATGACATCATTAACCAATGTTGTATATATAGCACATTTTAAAAAATCAATTCATCTGTTGATTGACAGTTAGATTGTCTACATACCTCAGCTATTGTGAATAAAGCTGCAACGAATGTGAGAGTGTTAATGTCTCTTCCATATACTGATTTCAGTAATTGTGGGTATATACACATAAGTAAGATTGCTGGATCATATGGTAGGTAGCTGTATTTTTTACTTTTTAAGGAACCTCCAGACTGTTTTCTGTAACAGCTGCACAAACTTTGCCAACAACAGCATAGAAACATTTCCTTTTCTCCACACCTTGACCATCACTTTTTATATTTTGCTTCTTGATAGTAGCCATTCTAACAGGCATGAGGTAATATCTCATTGTGGTTTTGATTTGCAGTTTGGTGAGAATTAGAGATGTTGAACACCTTTTTATAAACTTATTGGCTGTTTGTATGTCTTTTTTCAAGATACGTTTGTTTGGGTCTTTTACCCATTTTCAATAGGGTTATTTTTTTTTTTTTGCTATTGAGTTTATGAGTTCCTTATATATTTTAGATATCATTCCCTTATCAAATATTGGTTTGCAAATATGTTATTCCATTTTATAGGTTGTTTTCTCACTTTGTTGATTGTTTCCTTTGCTGTGCTGAAGCTTTTTATTTTGATGTATTATCACCAGTCTATTTTTTTTCTTTGCTTTTGTTGTCTATGCATTTGATGTTATGTTTAATTATTGTCAAGACCAATGTCAAGAATGTTTCTTCCTATGTTTTCCTCTAGTAGTTTTATGATTTTACCTCTTAAGTATAGGACTTTAATTCATGCAAAGATGTCATCAAAATACAAAAATCAGTGGTTTCTATACAATAGTAATGAACTATCTGAGGAAAAAATTAACAGAACAATACCATTTAAAATAGCAAAATACACCTAAGAATAAACTTAATCAAAGAAGTGAAAGATTTGTACACTGAAAATTATAAAACAATTATGTACAAAATTAAAGAAGCCACAGATAAATGCAAAGATGCTCCATGTTTATTGATTTGAAGAACTAATATTGTTAAAATGTCCATACCATTCAAAGTTATCACATATTTACTTTAATCCCTGTCAAAACCCCAGTGGTATGCTTTTTACAAACATAAAAAATAATTTTAAAATTCACAAGGAATCAGAAAGGCCCCAAATAGCCAAAGTAATCTTAAACAAGAAAAATACGGCAAGAGGCATCACACTTCCTAATTTCAAAACATATTTAAAAGGTACATTTGTCAAAACAGTTAATACTGGCACAACAGACATAGACAAATGGAACAGAATAGAGAGCTCAGAAATAAATCTACACAGTCACAGTCAGCTGATCTTTGACAAAGGTGAAAGAACAATCAATGAAGAAAGGATATTCTCTTTAATAAATGGCCTTGAAACAACTGAATACCTTCATGCAAGATTATGAAATTGGACCCTTGTAGCACATACAAAAATTTAGTAAAAATATAGCATGATTTGGATCTTTTCGTGGTTAGAAGTAATAATACATACGTGTTTTAAAATGCCTCTGCAGCTTTGGCATGGTCATTTTAATAAAGTAAAATACAATGGATGGTCACTGTAAAAAATCAAAGACTATGAACATGTTGGTTGCTAGAGATACTGCCACAAGTGCCAAGAAGCTGAATTGGCAAGTTAGTAATGGGTGTGCAGGCAGATAGGAGGTGATGGAGAAAACTAGCAAGAAATGACACTTGTGTCTGTTTGGCTTACTGTCAACATTCCAGACAGCAAGAAAGAGGTTGGTAGGTAAAGTGGGTGGTCCTTTAATATTTAGCATTGTAGATCCAAGGATATTGAGATAATACTTTGCAGAACTATTTTTGATATATTTTAATATACCACATCCTTTTTGAAGAAGAAAGAGCAGTTTTCATCAAATAAAGTCATCAACTTCTTAAAAAAAAAAACCCACTCTGTAATGGATTAATAAATCATTTAAATGAAAATTGATTCAGAAAGTTTGGAGTTATTCCTAAAATTGTGAATTACACAAAGATAAGGCAAAAGTAATGAGATATACAACCCCTAATACTTAGATACTTTGAGTGAAGCACAGCTTCTGATAGTGGACTCACATAGAAACAATGGTTAATGTCTGAGGCCGCTTATTTTAGAGAAGTATAGTCCATAAAGCTTTATATTTTTTTTTTTTTTTTTTTGAGATGCAGTTTGTATCTGTCACCCAGGCTGGAGTGCAGGGGCATGATCTGGGTTCACTGCAACCTCCACCTCCTAAATTCAAGGGATTCTTCCGCCTCAGCTTCCTGAGTAGCTGGGATTACATGCGTGCACCACCACACCCAGATAATTTTTGTATTTTCAATTGAGACAGGTTCCACCTTTTTAGCCAGACTGGTCTTGAACTCCCGATTTCAGGTGATTCGCCCACCTTGGCCTCACAAAGTGCTGGGATTACAGGTGTGAGCCACCACACCGGTCCAGAGAAATTTGTGTAGAAGACATAGGGGTAAGGCTGCCTAGTTTTCAGAAAACCATCAGGTTACAGAACACCCTGAATAAAAATAAGTATTTGTTAGTTGTCCTGAAAAAAATATTTTTCTTTAATACTAAGAGCATTTAATTATCTACAGGTGAAGAATTTACAAAATTTTGGTATATCAATGTGGATTGTATAGATGAAGTGGGAAAAGAATCGTTTTTAATTCTTGACAAGGTTTTAATCTTCTTCTGGAATCTAGACTTAAAAACTGGCCTTTTAACTAGTGACAATTTAGGAATGATAAAGAACACTTAACTGGAGAACTGAAAAAATATTCTAACATTTTCCTTAGCAAATAGTATGCACCTTTTTGTTCCTCTGTTTCCTTTTGTTTGTTTTTGAGCACACAGTTACAAATGCAAAACCAAAAATATTTCTTGTTAATACTCAGAATTTGTTTGACTTCATAATTTCAATTTCTTATTTCTTCCTCTTCAGAGCTCCAGAAAAGAAACAATTTATGGAACAACTGTAAATTATAAAATTTAAAACATATTTTAACTAGGTAGGTTCAGGTGAAATAATTTTATGGGTGATATTATGTAGTACTCAATATTAATGTGATACTTTGAAAAAGAGGGAGAAAGTTTTCAAAACGTCCATATGTCTTTATTTGAAGTTTATACTCTACTTCATAACAGTTTCTCTGTTACCTTTTTTTTTATTTTAGAGCAAATTTGCATATTAAATTTCAATGCAATAATAGTGCATCTGTTCCAAAGAACATATATATATATAAAATTGTAGACAGATTTTTTAATATATTAATGACTTCAATTTTATTTACTTTAATTCCATTGGCTTCCAATGGCCATTGAAGTACACTTTGGAAATATTGTTTAGGACTACAATCTGACTTTATTTTTGATAATATGAATTGCGTAAACAGATGCCATTCTTCTTGATGACATGTCAATGAAATTAATATATGTTACATATTAAAATGTGAAAATTGATGGATTCATATTTTTTCTCTCCAATTTTGCAACGCTGAAGCAAATTTAACTATTTGGGTGTATAACCTTTTTTGTGTTTTTCTAAACATAAATGTGCCTATTTCCCCCAAACTTAGATCATAAAAGAAACATTATTGCTCTCTTTCTTTTACCTGTAAATATGTTAGTATTTCTTTATCAATACATATTTACCACTACAACAAAATAAATAGCTGTAGAATTTTACTTAATATAAACATTGAGTAGCATATTTATCCATACCCCTGTTGATGGATATTTGGTTTATTTCAAATGCTTTCTACTATAAATATTGCTGCAATTAATTTTCTTATGTGTTTTGTAAAACATAGATAAAAAACATGAGAAATATGTGAAAAGCTATGATAAAATGAGAAAAATGAGGGTAATATGAAAAGGTAAGAAAATAAAATGATTAGAAGCTAAACTAAATATTTTATCATATTTCATGGAATCTAAACTTCCAATAATTCTTAGATTTACTATTATCTTATGTACTATCCAGAAAGAAAAACTGCTGGGAATTTACTGTGGCACAATTATCCCTTGTCAAAATAGAATGTGAAAAATATTTACCTTCAATTGTTAAATAAATATTTCTTGTATAGTTTGTATTAAAATGAAATAGATTTTATCTACCCTCTTGTTATTTACCTTGTAGATACAGGCTTTGAAGTGATTAATGTTTCAAGATATTCTAAATAAAAAATATGTTTCTGTCTACGACAGAATGTTAAAGTTTAAGTGCAAATAAATAATTTTAATGCTGAATTGCTTTAATTTTAACCTTTAAATTATAAAGCAAAACATAATCACACAAACTTCCTGAGAACAATGCTAAGCAATTTTATGGTGTTATGTGTGCACATACATTGTATCGATCATCTTTTTTAACTTCTCTGCTACCTATATGTTTATATCTTCTTACACAAGGATAGCTCACATTCAGATGATTAGTATATGTATATATAATATACATATCATTTATCAGGATATAATATATAGCAATAATAATTAAGAATATGGATGTGCAGTTAGACCAATGAAACAGAATAGAAACTTTAGATATTTTTAAAATATTTGATTTATGATACACATGACCCTGAAGTTCAATGAAGAAAAAAATATAATCTCTGATTAATATTATTGAGTCACTTGGATATTAGCATGCAAATAATGGATACTGATTTCTATCTGACACCATGTGCAAAGTGATTATAGATGTCACCGTGAGGAATAAAAGGAAAAATAGCCAGAAGAAAACATTTATACATTTATGAACTTAGAATGAGAAAGTATTTTAAAAATAAAACTCAAAAAACACTAAATGTAAAGAAAAACAATATACATCTACATATTGAAAGTAGACTTTATTAAAATTAAACATATATGTTTACCATTAGACATTAGGAGAGTATAAAATCAAATTCTAGTGTGGGAAATGACATTTTCAAGAAATGTATCTGTAAAAGAACTCACATTCATAATATATAAGGAACTTCTGCAACTCTATTGGTAAAACATAGACAACTCAGTAATAAATGAGTAAAACTCTGGAATAGTTAATTCTCAAAAGAGGATATTCACATGGATAATAAGTATATGTAATGATGCTTAACATTATTAGGCATAAGGATATACAAATTGATACGATAATATACACTGCACATCCACTAAAATGAGTAAAATAAAAAGTTTTTGCAAGGATGTGATGCTACTGGAACTCTCATTAACTGTTGCTTAGGGTGTAACAATTTCCAACAATTGTTTCACAATATTTTCAAAGGCTGTATCCATGCATACCCTGTGGACCAATAATTCACCTCCCGGAAGTATACCCCACAGAAATGTATATGTATGTTCCCTCAAAAATTCATGCAGCTATTTTCATCACAACTTTAATCACAATAGCAAGAACAAAATAACTGGAATCAAGACAAATTTATACCCACATTAAAACAGACACATAAATTATAGTATACCCATGTAATTGAAGTTGCTTATCTGCTTAAGGAGTTTTTGGACCGAGATGACAGGGTCTTCCAAATATACAATCATGTCATCTGCAAACAG
>CAUYLG010077433.1:0-70123 GCA_963573385.1 Cacajao melanocephalus
CTATACTCTATCTGTTGTTCTATGTATCTGTCTATCCATCTATCATCTATCTATCTATCCATCTATCATCTCTCTATCCATCTATCCATCCATCTATCCATCTGTCTATCCTCCCTCTCTCTCTTTATCTATCCATCTATCTATCCATCTGTCTGTCCATCCATCATCTACCTACCTACCTATCTATACCTCTATTATCTACCTACCTACTTATACCTCTGTGTATGTATTTATCTATGTATGTATGTATGTATATATGTATCTATCATCATCATCGTATCTTTCTTCCCCCAAACACACACACACGCACACACACATACACACACACACACATTTACCTCCTATGGGTTCCATTTCTCTGGAAAACCCTGCCTGATACGGGAGTCATGCCATGTTCCCAGGAGGCGTCCTGAGGCTGGAGGACCCCGAGCTTTGAGCCCTCTGCCACATGGTTCACTTCCTACAAAACTGCTCTCATCTCTTAGAAGAGGACTTTGAAACAGGATATATCACTTTAAATGCACAGGCATGAGAGGTGTTTGTAGAAGTTTAGGATTTTTAGAAACCAATTGTGCGTGTCCTGTTGGAGACTGCTGGAAAGCTCACCCATGCAGGGGCCCTTTGTGTGTACTGTGGGACACAGAGCAGCCCTGGGGAGAGAGGCACAGAGGGACCCGCTGCTGTAACCAACAGGCCCCTACGTTTCAAAGGTGCCTCATCACAGTCACCTGCATTCTGACTCACATCAGCAGCACACTCAAGGGCCCCTGGACGGCAGAGCTGGCAAGAGCAGAGAAAGCAGAGAAGAGGCAGAGATTCCTAGGCACCTCAGCGCATTTCACAGTAATAGGGGAACACCAGTGGGGGCCGGGAAGAGGCACTGCCCGCTGGGCTTACGGCAGATGGGGCGGGACAGATTTGTTAGACGTCCGCATTTCTGCCTGCGCCTCCACCCAATTTCTTTTCTTTAATGGGTTCTCCTTACACCCCTACCACAAAATTCCGGCAAGGGTGATATGGTTTGGCTCTGCATCCCCACCCAGATCTCCTGTTGAATTGTAATTCCCTGTGTTGGTGGAGGGGCCTGGTGGCAGGTGATTGAATTAAAGGAGCAGATTTCTCCCCTGCTGTTCTCAATAGTGAATGAGTGCTCATGGGAGAGCTGATTGTTTAAAGGTGTGTGGTACCTCCTCCCTCTCTCTCTTCCTCCTGCTCCAAACGTGTAAGACGTGTTGCCTCCCCTTCCGTCATGATTGTAAGTTTCCTGAGGCCTCTCCAGCCATGCAGAACTGTGTCAATGAAACCTCTTTCCTTTGTAAATGACCTGGTCTCAGGTGGTTCATTATAGCAGTGTGAGGACGGACTCATACGAGGGGGATTCTGCCTTCGTTACTGCCATTGCTGTAATGGGAGCCAGCTTTCCAAACAGACCCATCCTTAGCAGTCCAGTGCTTCACCTGAGTGTGTGTGAGGGGAGCAGGGGAGGTGGGGCTGAAGCTTAGGCAGTGAGGCAGGGGCTTTCATCTTTTTCTTTTTAGGCTTCTGGATAGTTTGAACATTTTACCGATGGTTCTTCAATAACGACAAGGTACCAATTCTGAATCATTTGGGGTTATCTCCCATATCTTGAATCAACACTTTGTTGATATGATTTAAATCCTGTAAAGTAAGTTATCCTACCTAATAAGCAAAAGAATCAAGTGTGTCATATTCCTAAGAAAATGCCAAGGGGCCTTTGTGCAGCGTTGGGGGCTCCTTGAGTAAGTGTATGACACGGATAGAAGCGTTCTGCCACAGCCAGGTGCCACCGGCTCACTCCTGGAGTCCCAGCAATGTGGGAGGCCGAGGTGGGTGGATCACCTGAGGCCAGGAGTTTGAAACCAGCCTGGCCAACATGGTAAAACCCCATCTCTACTAAAAATACAAAATTAGCTGGGCGTGGTGGTGCATGCCTGTAATCCTAGCTACGCGGGAGGCTGAGGCAGGAGAATTGCTTGAACCTGGGAGGCAGAGGTTGTAGTGAGCCGAGATCTCACCACTGCACTCCAGCCTGGGTGACAGTGAGACACGGTCTCATCTCTAAATAAATAAAAAAAGTATTCTGCCGCTTTCTAACAATGCTCAGGAAAGGGAAAGAGGCACTCATTTCCTCCTGCCTCAGCTCTTGCTGGGCTGCCTCCGTGTCCCCTGCTTTCCCCCTCGTCCCTTGCCTTGGCCTTGGCCCGGAAGCAGCACGGATCAGCCACGAGACGGCGTCAGGTTGGCCTCTCCTCTCCTTTCCTTTACAAAGAAAACCATTGGCTGGTGGCCTAGCTTTTCTGGAGGAGGGAGATGAATATTGGTTTGCAGCCCATTTCTGCAGAGCCCTATTTATCTCGCACAGATGCAGGAAGTTAAATTTTGATGATGCGTGTAGCTGTGAGGGAGGGTGTGGGAGATGATCCCCACTCCACGAAAAAGGAGAAAATGAAGCATTATTACCTCAAGAAAGGGCTCTGATTGGGCTGCCTTTGGAAGTCAGATGCTGCTGCCAAGTTATGGAAAACCTGGTGTGCAGAAGAGAGGGGGACCGAGGTTGAGCTTCTCCTACTGCAGCTCCCTCGCACCTCAGAAACAAATCCAAGGGGCAGCAGCCCGCCCCGGCTTTAGGGGCATTTGGGTGCAGGGCAGGGGCTGAGCGGACACAAGAAGGAAAGGCAAGGCTTTGCAGGGTGGGCACCCAGGTTCCTTCGAGGCACCCCCGGCACAGGTGTTGTGTGGTGGTGATGCAGGGGGAGCCGATGGTGAGCACCTCCAGGGAGAGGGAGAGGTATGCAACCCCTGAGTCCATCTCTGGATCCACCATCGAAGTATTCATCCCTCTTTTCAAATGCAGAAATTCAATGACATTGATTTGGAAAAGATACACAGCTGGATGAAATGACACACAGAGCTGAAAAGGTCAGGGGTTGATGACCTGAGACAATGCTGCCTCTCGGGGCAGGCAGACGTCTCTGCGATCCTCCTGGCCCCCTCTGCATCTGTTGGGTTCAGGGCAGTGCCAAGCTTTTCTGTGCCATGCCTGCGCCCGAGCAGGTTGAAAGGCTGACTGGACCAGTCTGTCTCGTGCACACAGTCCTGGAGCCCAGACGTCGGCACCCAAATCACACCCTGAGCTTGTAGGATGCTTGTAGTTTTCCTAAAGGAAAACTGGGGTGTGTGCTCTCCTGTATAAAATGGGGGCAAGAATGAGGACGACAACACAGGACTTATCCTGAGCAGGGCACCAGGGAGACCACAGGTGTGGGGTGGCAAACAGGGAGGTCTGGCCACCCCGACGGTAACAGCACCTGGTCCTCCAGAGGCTGCGGAGCTGATTACAGGATCCAGAGAAGGGGCTTAGCAGACTCGAGGAAGGGAGAGAGGGAGCCAAAGCGCCTTCTGACCAACATTCTTTAGAACTGAGCCTGGAGGGGGGTGGTGGGTACCAGAAAGGTGCTCCCAGTACAGGTCGTGGGTCCCTCAGATGCTTACACGCCTGAGAGCGTTTTCAGGTCTAAGGCATCTGTAGAAACAACACTCTCTCGTGTCGCTACTTGGTTTTCAGTTTCCAGCTGTCTCTGAGAGCGACCCCCTGGTCTGGCTACGTGGCCATGGACCTGGAATGTTCCAGAGAAGGCTCATTTTGCCACATCTTAGTTTCTCCCCCTCCAGCTGACTGAGTCGGGGTAGGGGAGGGGAATGGCCCCAGAGGACTGCCCAGGTTTGAATGTGGAGGACTCAACCTTCCAGGCAGAATCGGGACCCAGAGGTGCTGGTCTCTGGACAGGGGCCCCCCAGGCATGACCGAGGGTAGCCGCACCTGCCGCTATAGCCACTGCCCGCTGACCCCAGCCCCTCTCATGACGGGAACTGGGCAAAGGGACAAGGGGTGCTCTGGACTCCTGTCCTGTGGTAGGAGACGAGGTGCAGCTCTGGGTGCTGGTGCTGGCGGGAGCTTAGTTGCTTTAGGACGTTTTTAAGAAAAAGTGACCGTTTCACTGCTTGGTTATTGTCAGACCACTGGAGCGGAAATAAAACGTGCTTCCTCAGCTCTTCAAAGGCAGAGAAAACGCAACTGCCTGG
Organism: Cacajao melanocephalus; assembly: GCA_963573385.1. Taxonomy (NCBI): domain Eukaryota; kingdom Metazoa; phylum Chordata; class Mammalia; order Primates; family Pitheciidae; genus Cacajao; species Cacajao melanocephalus. The sequence continues at coordinate 4,105 of CAUYLG010077433.1, forward strand.
CTTCCCAGAACACGGTCCTCAAAGCTTCTCCATCTTCGGAAACAGAGTTCGCTTTGGAGGCACCAGGTAGGTGCGCCCCAAGGCCGTGTTCTCTCCCACCGCCGCCCTCAGCCCAAACCTCACTCCCTCCTGCCTGACTTGCCTGCCCCCCTTCCCCCCCTGACAGCTGGAGGGGCTTGTCCTGGGAGTTCCCCTGCGTTTCCCAGGGTCTTTTACAACATTCGCCAGATCGGTCTCCTCTTCCAGGCTGTGTGGTCTCAGAGGCAGGGCCTGGCCATTCCTGGTCTGTATCTCAGCGTAAATAGCCGTTGAATGAATGAGGGGAGAAATGGGCCTCATCAACGCACACGACCAAGGCTGTGTAGATGGCCAGGAAGGAATCCTCCCAATAGAGAGACCAATGCTGTATAGACGGCCAGGAAGCAATCCTCCCAATAGAGAGACCAAAGCTGTGTAGATGGCCAGGAAGGAATCCTCCCAATAGAGAGGCCAAGGCTGTGTAGACGGCCAGGAAGGAATCCTCCCAATAGAGAGACCAAAGCTGTGCGTGCGGCCAGGAAGGAATCCTCCCAATAGAGAAGACCAAAGCTGTGTAGACGGCCAGGAAGGAATCCTCCCAATAGAGACACCAAAGCTGTGTAGACGGCCAGGAAGGAATCCTCCCAATAGAGACACCAAAGCTGTGCGTGCGGCCAGGAAGGAATCCTCCCAATAGAGAAGGCCAAAGCTGTGTAGACGACCAGGAAGGAATCCTCCCAATAGAGACACCAAAGCTGTGTAGCCGGCCAGGAAGGAATCCTCCCAACAGAGAAGGCATTGGGGCAAGTGGGGGCAGAAAATACTCTGAATCAACCAGTTGTTCTACTCACCAAATAGACTTTGAGTCAACCATTGGGTCTACTCAGGGTCTGACAGGAAGGAAGAAGTGTGGGGGTGATGGTTATTGATTAGGAAATACTACATGCGCCAGACACATTCATGCCTCATGCCTCCTGCTTCAGGCCTGCCTCCTGGTGCCGTATTCTGTCCTGGGCCCACTCTGCACCCATAGATTTGGGGTGTGGTTGTGTGTGAGCTCAGCCTGGCTCGGAGCTGCAAGCCTCCCACTGGGCACCTGCTGAGGCCTTTGCCCTGGGCAGGGTACTCAGCCTGCTGCACCCATGTGCATTGTGGGGTGCCTCCTGGGAGTGAGGGCGAGGCACCCCCAGTGGCCACTCGCAGCCAGCGGGGACGGGAGCTGCAGGGAGATACTCTGATACACAGCCCTTCACACAGGCAGTGCTGGCAGGCGTCCCGCGCACTCCTGAGAGGCCCTGGCAGAATCAAGTTCTGCTCAGAGCACTGCTCGGACCTGAGTGTCTGTGTTTCTCTAAGCTCATGTGTTTAAATCCTGCCTTCCCAGGTGATGGTGTCAGCAGGTGGGAACTTTGGGAGGTGCGAGGCTGTGAATTTGAGCCTCACGAATGGGATTCATGCTTGCATCTAGGAATTCAGGGGTCCAGGTTTGACTCTACATCCCCTGGCTGGGCTTCCCTTGGGGGTGATGTCCTTCTCAGGGAGGTGCTGCCCCCACTCCATAACGCAAGGTAGCTGCCAGCAGCCCCTGGGCCGCCAGGCTTCCAGGAAGAGGTTCAAGCAGAGGGAGGAAGCAGATCACTTCACAAAGACCCTTCCCCCCATATCTAGCAAAACTTGTGTTAGGTTTATATTGTGTGGTGTTTGCTCCTGTGTGAAGTGCGGCCAGTGAGACGCACCCACTGCTTCTCTTCGGCCAGTCGTGGCTCGGTGCTCGTGCTGGAGGTGGGTAGCCCCATAGCCGCATGGGGGAAATGTGCAGCATTAGGAGCGGGGACTGCGTTGTGCTGCTGAAGAGGCTGCTGGGACATCAGCTGAAAATGGCCACCACCCTCTGCATAAAACCATGCACCGCAGCTTTACTGTCTATCACCATGGCCATCCTGAAGAAGGGAGGGACAGGAAGACTGGAGGGAGGGGCTGGCTTTGGGGGATGAGTAGAGAGAAAGCACTTCTAGGAACAGTTCTGGGAGAGTGCGTGGAGAAGGTCTCCCCCTCCCAGCCTCAAGGCAGCAGAGAGCTGCCACTGTGCGCTCCCACGGCAGACAGGAGACAGGAAGGCCCAGAGCCAGCCCTGATCACAGCATCTGATGAGCTGTTCCAGGTGAGCTTTAGAGGGTGAGATTGCAGAAGAGCATTCCAGAGCACCAGGGGTACAGCTAACTTTCTGGTATTAAAAGCTTCCACCTTTTCTTTCTGTGCAAAATACACGGAGATCTAAAATACCCAGCAAGTGCTCCGCGTCCCACACGATTTTCTGACATTCTAACTGCTTCCTGCCAGGAGCTTTAAGGAGTCCCCGCTCTACCTCCTTGTTTTTGTTTTAACTGAGGTTACAAAAGGTCTCTTTGGTGGTCTTCAGCTATCAGTCCCCCACCCTGCATCTAGCTATAGGCTCCCTGCCACTTCTGACAGCTCTGGCTGTCTCTGAAGGTCGTGGACACTCAGAGGACACTAACGACCCAAGGGAACTGGGACCAGAGCCACCGTTGTCCAGAGCAGCAGATCTGGCTACCAAAGTCCTGCTGAGGCTTTGAGGATGAGGACGGGAGCGCAAAGGCGGGTGAGGCATCCCACCTCCGAGTGGAGTTTGAGCCTGGAACAGCCAAAGCGATCCACAGAACTGCATCACCGAAAGACACCACATCCTGGTGATAATTATGTGAAATCTGGATCCAGCCACTGTAATCTAGACATCCTCTGGGCTTCACAGTTATCTGAGTTAATAAGTTAGCTTTTGTATTAGGTGAGGCTGGGTTGGGTTTTGTCATTTGAAATGGAAAGCATCACATCTTGTAAGGTGTGTCCCTTGGTATAGGGAGAGCTGTCACTGTACACATACTGGAAACATGTTCCTAACAGAGCGGACAGGTGCATCATACAAGACTGTAGCGCCTCAAGGCTGTGGGCAGCAAGCCCACATTTCGACACATTGCCAGGTGCCCTGCAGTTCAGATTGAGACGTTCTTTACATGGACATTGAGACTATGATGGCAGACGAATGACATATCCCTGAGTCACTTGTGCGTTTCCAGATCCATAACAGTCCCTGAAAACATTTCAACTCATCAATTCTTCCTTAGGAGGGTTTTGGATAGAGCATGGAACACTACAAAGACAAGTTCTTAATGGTACCATGAGACCAGTTGATTAAAGGGAAAAAGAATGATTTTATGTCAACTATTTAGGAGTCTAAGATGGATTAAGTATCAGGGTGCACCAAAATATTTGGAAGCTGGAACATGGGAGGTAAGTCTAAGACTTGCCTTGTTTCTTGAAATAAGTTTCAAAACTCACCTGGAATTATCTTTGTGTTCCACTCTTTCCAAATGCCATCTGTCTACTCATAATAAAATTGATGAAGCACTTCCAGTATTTCAGACGCATGCTGAGTGGTCTACACAGATGATGTCATTTAATCCTTACAATGGCTCCATGAGGCAAGGGTTATTCTTATCTCCTGTTACAAATGAGGAAACTGAGGCTTAGAAAATTGTTCTCTGTCAAGCCTTTTCCCTTCAAGTAAAAGCAGTATAGCGGACGGGTGCGGCGGCTCATGCCTGTAATCCCAGCACTTTGGGAGGCTAAGGTGGGCGGATCATCTGAGGTCGGGAGTTTGAGACCAGTCCAACCAACATGCAGAAAGCCAGTCTTTACTAAAAATACAAAATTAGGCATAGTGGTACACTCCTATAATCCCAGCTACTTGGGAGGCTGAGGCAGGAGAATCACTTGAACCTGGGAGGCGGAGGTTTGGTGAGCCAAGATCACACCATTGCCTTCCATCCTGGGCAACGAGAACGAAACTCCATCTAAAAAAAACTCCAGAAAACAAACACGACAGCTTACACATAAGCCAGATTCAAGGGCAGGGAGTGGAAGGCCAGTTTCCAGAAGGAAGGGGTTGCTGTTCTTAGGCAAAGGGGACTGTTAAGGAGATAGACGAACAGTCCACTTGACAGAAAGTGCTGTTGGGTGACAGTGGACTGTTTGGTGAATGGTGGATTATAGCGGAAAATAGTCGTCTGATCTTCTGACATCTGTTTGCTCTTCTCTAGGTAGGAGGGATTGATTTGCCTTGGCAAAGGTCACCCCTTCTCTCATTCAGCTCATGTGCATCAGGTGAAGCTGTACCCAGCTCCTGTTCCAGAAGTGGTTACGTGATTCAGGCCCAATCAATCAGAGGATCATGTTCCCCTGAGGATATTGGTTCAGGAGTGGTCACATGACTGGGTCCTGCTCAGAGGGTCTCATTCTCCTGAGGATATTGGTTCAGGAATGGTCATGCGACTGAGGCCTGATCAATCGGAGGATCTCATTCTCCTGAGGATGTTGGTTCAGGAGTGGTCATGTGACTCAGTCCTAATCAATCTGTGACTCAGTCCTAATCAATCAGAGGATCACATTCCCCTATGGATATTGGTTCAGGAGTAGTCACATGACTCCGGCCTGATCAATCAGAGCTTCATGTTCCCTTAAGGTTACTGGTTCAGGAGTGGTGACATGACTCAGGCCTGATCACCCAGAGTATCACATGCCCCTAAGGATATTGGTTCAGGGATAAACATGTAATCAATCAGAACCTATGGTATTGAATGAAGCTAAGTTGATTCTGTTGTTTTTTCTCCAATTGTAAAAGAAATAGCCTTCTACTTCTCACTCCCTACACTTTCCCCGAGACCTGACCTGAATGGCATCTGATTCAGACCTGTTGGCTGCCATCTGGCCACCATGTGGGATCTGGGGGTGAATTTCGTGTGGGGACAGGAGCACTGAGTCCTGAGACACTGTGGGTGTGCCTGGATCAAGCAGCTCCTGAAACCCATCTATCCCTTGAGTTTCAAATAATTGACTCCTTAATAAGCTTGAGCTATTTTTAGCCATTATAACTAAAATAATTCTGATAATGATTGAGTTATGGAGAGAGGTTTATAATTCAGCTCACATTATTGAGCACCTGCTGCATGCCTGGCTCTGCAAGCACATTATCACACGGCATTCATGCGATCATCCTGCAGCCTGTGTGGCTTGATTTTTCAATAGGTGGGGGAATGGGGTTCACAGGTCAGCTTTCCCCACGTCCTCAGTCTCATTTTCCCCCATCCACACCACTGTAGCATGCATAGCTGCTATTTCCAGTCCATATAAGTCCTAATTTTTCTCCTTCATTTTGAGACATCTTTCCAAAAATGTCTCCTTTATACTACGCAGAATGACCCAGGCATAGAAGAATAAAATATGCATGTGGGTGTTGGGTGGGGGGAGTTGGTGGTAAGGATGGAGTTTTCTGCAGTCATTGATGTGAAGATATCCATTGATGTGTTATTATTCTACCTATTTGTGTAAAACAGTTTTCCAAGGAGGGGGGACTTGGTCACTGCTCATAGATCCCTTTCACTGTTTAAGCATGGTAATAAAACTCAGAGCAGCCGGCACAGCAGCGCCTTGGGGGAAATTTTCTTTGTGGGACTGTAGGGAAACTGTGAAACTTATTCTGATGGTTCCTGTAAACCAGCATGGTGCTGGGAACTCAGGATGAACCAGATTCTCCCAACTGAGTAAAGAAAGGCCTTTGCTTTGAACGTCATTGCATCATGAGGATTCTAGTTTCAACTGAAAGGTGTATTTTTGCTGGCTGCAATCGTCCAAGCCTTGAGTTGCTGGGGACCGGTTTTCCCCCCCAGACTGGAGCTCTGTCTCTCCTTTTCCACGAATCTCCACCCAGATTCATTTCTACACTTTGACTGAACAGAAAATACCTAAGCCTAGCAGGGAAATGAGGCCATACACAGAGCTAAGAGGCATCTCCCAGCCTCATGCCTCCCAAGGGAGAATGTGTGTGTCATCTGGGGCCTGCAAGGAAACAGACCCCGCTCTTGGAGGATTCATTGGAGTGAGTTGCATGAAGGGACTGTGTCCGGAGAAGCAAGTAGATTTAATGAATCCTAGAAGGACAAGGAGGCACCCACAGAGTAAGGGGGAGTGACCATCTCCCAGGCTGAAGGGGCTGGGGAGGGAGCCTGTTTCTGGAACCCAGTGACCGTGAACTGCAGGAGATGGTGAGCTGAGAGAATGTGGCCGGCAGAAGGACAGGAGGGAAATACCCATCTCTCTTTCCTCTATCTATGAGCCTTATGCCAGGTACATCCACTGGCTAAACTTCCACCGAACACAGCTTCCTGGGACCTGCAATAAACGGGGGGATAAAGAATGGGTCTAGAGGGATAAAGGGAGGCTGAGAAGCTGAGTTTACATCTGCGTTGGTGTCACCACAGTCTCTTACACCTGGAAGAATACGATGGTGACATCTGCCTCCTCAAAGCGTGAATTCACCATAACTGTTTACGGTCTTGGAGTCCAGACAACAGACCAAAACTTCTCTGCATAGTGTGTCCTTTTAGTTTATAAAGATAGACATAGGTGGATTCGCTGATGTCTCTCTTTCAATCTTATTTGTATGCACACAATTTTTTAAAAAATCAGTGTAATTCCTGAACTCTCTAAGAAATGTAAATAATATAAATTTTAACATTTACTAATATTTAATATTTAAGTGCTTTGGTCCAACTCTGCTAAAAGACAAAAAAAATCTTCATTCAAAGAAAATTTCCGTGATGAAAGGTGGCTGTAGTATCCTGCGTGCCAGTCCCTTGACTAAGCCAATCTTGGTCCTGTCAGGACGGATATTTGACCAGGTTCGTATCTCAAACAATGAGACATGAGGGGGTGCGTGTGGGAAAGGCAATCTCTCTCGCAAAGGGGACAACAAGACATAGCTGCGTCTTCTGCTGCTGCGGATGTTATTTCTGGGCATAAACTGGAACTGCAGCCACTCTGCTGTGACCATGGGGGACACAACTAAAGGTGGGGTCAGGATGGGGGGTGGGACAATGGAAAGAACAGGAGTCCTCGACGATGCTACCAGGCTGTGAATTAACCAAGCATGGAGCCTGTACTTGCAGGGGGCTTCTTACGATATAAGACAAGACATTTTCGTTTTATCCCCTAAGCCGTTTTCATATGGGGCTGTTGCTTGCAGCCAAAGTCATCCTACGTAGATAAGCCTCTTCTTGCTGATATGCATTGCTCCCCTTAGCATGTCTACATTTCTAGATCATGCTAAAGAATTGTCTTTTTCAGGGGCGATGAGCGCAAGAGTGGGACTCTGTGACTTCTGGTTTCTTTGCACTGGTCTTGAGCATTTCTGAGTCTTCTGGTAGAGGCAGACAATAATCTCAGCGGCAAGTTAAGCGAAAGTTGACTTTGAGACAGGTAATTCCCGAGTCCGTGACGTGCCTCCCATGTGATTTCTGAAGTTCATAAACACGTGGACACCAGGTCCTGATCAAGTATGATGTGGATCTGTGCTCTTCCAGGGGAGCCCCTCAGAGGAGGGTGCATCTGAGGGCATCGGCTGTGAAAAAAATGGCTCTACCTCTGGAGCAGTTGCTGACTCAGTTGAGGGATACTTCCTAGGTATTTTTTTTTTCTTCAACTTTTCTTTTGAGTTCTGGGGTACATGTGCAGGATGCGTAGGTCTGTTACATAGGTAACCATGTGCCGTGGTGGTTTGCTGCACAGATCAGCCCATCACCTTGGAATGAAGTCCAGTGTCCATTAGCTATTCTTCCTGATGCTCTCTCCCCCTGCCACCCACCTCTGATGGCCCCCAATGTGTATTGTTCCCCCCAATGTGTCCATGTGTTCTTATCATTTAGCTCCCACTTGTAAGTGAGAATATGCAGTGTTTGGTTTTCTGTTCCTGAGTTAGTTTGCTGAGGATAATGGCTTCCAGGTCCATCCATGTCCCTGCAAAGGACATGATCTCATTCCATTTTATGGCTACGTGGTATTCTATGGTGTATATGTACCAGATTGTCTTTATCCAGTCTGTCATTGATGAAACCCCAGTTTTTATGGATGGCAAATGCCAGCAGTCTGTTCTGGTCCCTCACCCATTCTGGAGAACCAGCACCATCATAGTTTGGAAAGGGAGCTCATGGGAGGTGGGCTTCGTGCCTCCCACATGCAAGAGCTAAGCAGAACCCAGACAATTTCTCCTTATCATTACTAGGGTGAGGATGGAATGGGGATAAACTCTCCTAAAAATTTTTTTTTCTACGTTTCTGTTCACTCCAGATAAACCTCTGACACTCCTTCTTGACCCCATCCCTGGTGATTCTAATTAACGACATTCAGGGTGGCATCCTGTAGCCTGAATTTTGTAAAAGCTCCCAGGGTCATGTTGATGCAATTCTCCCGTGAGAATCTCAGAGGATAGCCTTCCTTTCTCCATCGCAGGGAAATGAAGCCACAGTGTGGGTACGGCCTCAGCAGTATGACATCTGCTGCCCACCGCAAGCTTGGCAAACCTGAATGCTCTGCACGCCAAGCCCCCATTTCCCTAGGGGCGTATGTCCTTCTTCCCTGGCAGACAGAGCCCATGCCCATGTTCAGGTTCCCATCCGATCCAGGCTTTTCAGAAACCAGTCGCTATGGACCATCTCTCACCTGTCTTTAACCTCTCCTCTACTGACTTCTTCCCATCTATATTTCTATATAATTAAGCCTCTTACCCATCTGTAATGGGTTAAATTGTGTCCCCCCAAAAAGACGCAGACTTTTCAAGACCCAGTATCTGTGACTATGACCTTAATAGGAAATAGGGACTTTGCAGAGGTAATCAAGCTAAGATGAGGAAGTTAGGATGTGCCTTAATCAAATATGACTGGTATCTTCATAAAAAGGGACATTTGAACACAGACATGCAGAAAGGTAAGATGATGTGAAGACAGGGGGAGAACATGATGTACAAGCCAAGAAATGCCTACGGCTGGCAGGAGCCTGGAGAGCCTGGAACACACGCTCCCCAGAGCCTCAGAAAGAACCAAGCCGGCTGACCCCGTGGCCTTGGACTTCCAGCCTCCAGAACTGAGGGACGATCAATTCCTGTCACTTGCAGGAAGCGGTGGAGGGAAGACAACAGCATCAATAGACAATAACAATGTGGCCAGGGAGGCCAGAGACTTGCTGGCGGGCTAAAGCACATACCTCGTCAAAGGGAACTGATAAATGCCATGAGATTAAGATATCAATAGGGGGTAAATAAACAGGAAGATGGGCCGGGAGCAGTGGCTCACACCTGTAATCACAGCAATTTGGGAGGCTGAGGCGGGCAGATTACCTGAGGTCAGGAGTTCAAGACCAGCCTGACCAACATGGTGAAACCCTGTCTTCACTAAAATACAAAAATTAGCCAGGCATGGTAGCACACGCCTGTAATCCCAGCTATTTGGGTGGCTGAGGCAGGAGAATTGTTAGAGCCCAGGAGGCGGAGGTTGCAGTGAGCCGAGATCAAGCCATTGCACTCCAGCCCGGCCTGCCGGTTTTCACTTTCTCAAAAAAAAAAAAAAAAAAAAAAAAAATTGAGAATGAGTCCTAAGGCAAAACACTACGATAAAATTTTAAAAAGCTAAAGTACACACCCAACACAGTAGAATCATGGCCTCTGGGGAGTAGGGAGAAAGGTGTTGAGGGGAGGATAGCGACTGACAGGAAATAAACATATAAAAGGCAGAAGACAGAAGCCCCTGCCTTGCTGTCATATGCCCTGAACAGAAGCAGGTGATTAAATGGGCGTGCTGCATCCAAGGTGCTGAAGAAGCTTGGAGTTCTTGACTCTCCCTATCCTGGGATGACCTATTTCCTATGGTTTAATTTAATGAAAGAAAATGTCAAAGAGAACAGGCTAACTTCTCTAAGAAAAGGAAGAACATTTCAGGTCAATATAAAAAAAAAAAATCACAATTTTCTTCTGATTCAGCACCACTGCTGTTATCCATTTTATGCCAGTTATCTATCAATTCAAGTAAAGTTTTACGAACCTTGACATAATATGAAAGCAGTCCTTGTGTTTTCTAGAACAAAGTGTCATTGACATTTCAGCACTTTATATGTAGAGGATAAATGCATATTGATACTTGTGGAGCCGTTCGAAAGGATAGAGGGATGCAGATTGATTTGAGGTCCTATACAACACTGTGGGTAAGGGGTAGGAGGGAGTTTTCCAGGTAGCATGCTTGCACCAAGACACTGCATAGAGTTTTGGTGAATTGGGGAAAATATAAAAACAAGATGAGGTCCAGAGAATGATCAGTAGAGAAAGCGGATGAAGAAATCTCAGTGAGATTCTGCTAGACAGAAATACAGAGTCCTAAGACCCACCTCAATCTTTTGGGAACCTGGTGACAAAGAAGTGGCTCCTTAATATCTCCAGGTGTGTGTCCTCTCTGTGTTTTTCTACCTATAGATCAAAAAGGGCACCCCAGAATTAAAGAACATAAAAAACGGAAGAAGGTTTAGAACTCACCTAGTTTAATTGTTCTCAACCCCAGTCACACCTGAGAAGGGCTGGGGAGGGGTGTTGAAATCAGAAACGCAAAACTCCATTCTTGATTATTTTAAGTCAGAACTTTTACAGCAGCATCCTGGAATCTGGGTTTTAATTTTCCCAAGTTCCCAAAGGATACTTCCTTGTTGACTTAGTTATTAGAATAGAAAGGCAATTAAAAAGTGAATAACTAGGCCGGGCGCAGTGGCTCATGCCTATAATTCCAATACTTTGAGATGCTGCTGAGGCAGGTGGATCGCCTGAGTTCAGGAGTTGGAGACCAGCCTAGACAATCTGGTGAAACCCCGTCTCTACTAAAAATTCAAAAATTAGCCGGGCATGGTGGTGCCTGCCTGTAATCCCAGCGACTCGGGAGGCTGAGGCAGGAGAATCACTTGAACCCAGGAGGTGGAGGTTGCAGTGAGCTGAAATCACACCACTGCACTCCAGCCTGGAGAACAGAGCAAGGCTCCGTCTCAAAACAAAACAAAACAAAACCTCACTATGGATTCAATGTTATATCTGTTATCAAACTTGATATTTAACACTTAATAGGCAAAACCACACTACCAGGTGTGCCTCTGTGGTTGGCTTTCTATTGACTGAATTATTTGACAACTGTAGAAGTTCGCTTCGAGAACACAGCAGTGCACGTGATTCTGGACACTAACGTGTCCTCTCTGCAGTAATGCAAATCGATGCTGCTCATCGCGGGGGCGATGGATTGCCATGCGTTAAAACATTTTACAAGTTTTTCCAATTATTTCTCTCATTGCTACTGAAAACATGGGAGCTGGGTTCCGCAGGGAACAGCTTGGATCCTCGAGTCACAACCTGGAGAACATCTGCCCTTGTGAACTGGTGGCTTGCATTTGACTGATGTGAGCACAAAATAAACATTTACTGTGTTAAGCCACTGAGATTTTGGACTCAATCTGCTGTGGTGGCTAGAGTTAATTACACTGAGATTGGTATTAAACAGGTCGGTATATACGGGGATTGGATGGTGAGTGTATTGAAGGACTGTGGTTTGTGAAGTTCTCCTCTCTCTGTGTAAGGGCAGGTCTGGGCTGGTGAGATTAGAGAGATGTTCTCTGTTTAAACTCTGGTCCTCATGTTTGAAATGTCACCACGGGAACTTCCTTGTGTGGGTTCCTATGTTGTGCCTTGGGAGGCGTTGCAGATGGCGTGATCACAGAAGGTGGTGGATGAGCTTGTCAGATCTTGGACAATAGCGGACTTGTCAGCTCTGCAATCAGGCAGATATGAATTCCAGTCCTGCCTCTCAACTTGCTAGTTTGTCTTAGTTACCTTCTCTCTGAGCCTGTTTCCTATTCATCGGTGGGGATAATACACATGCCCAGCTCACAGAATTTCTATTAGAAGAAAATGAGACAGGTTCACATGAAGTACCCTTAGCAAATGTTGGGCTATTGATTTTATTGACTATTCTTCAATGTGGCAAGGAGTCAATTTGCTGATCAATTTACGCCTCTGTTTAGGTACAGCAGTTTGGATGGGGATTCTTAGAAAATAGAGGACCCTGAATGAGAGAAAGTCATGCATTCGTTCATAAACATTTATGGAGTATTCATTGCGGACTAGTAGAAGCTAGGGTTACAGAAGCTGAACAAAACACAGGTCTGGCCAAAATGAGCTGACCCTTTGCTTAGGAAAGCAGACAAGATACCATCGTTCCCGACCCAGTATGGCAAAGAGTGTGCCCAAGTGTTATGTAAGTTCCTACGAAGACTACCTTAGTTTGTATGTGCATGTGGGCTGGGGGCTGGTGGGAGGTTATCTTTGAGGTTGGTTTTATCAGTGAGTTCTGCCTAGGCTGTTGCAAGCAGAGATCCCCAAGTAGAGAAACTAAACCTAAGTCACTTCTTTCTCTCACTGTAGTACTCAGAGCACCTGGCCCACGGTTGGTAGGCGGCATTATGGTGATGGTAAGGCAGGATCCTTCCCTCCTCTGCTACCTCTGCACGGTAACAGTGGCTCACCTTACCTGTTACAGCTTGCAGCTCCCTTCTTGGATGGAGTTTCCTGGAAGCAGACACCAAGTTAGGGATTCCAGCGTAGGGTGTTCACTGGGGTATTCATGGGAACAGGGCCTGTAAGGCAGTGAAGGAAGCGAGGATGCACAGAAATGAAAATGAACTAAGATACAGGTGCAGGAAGACCTAAGCTGATTCAGAGATGTCCCAGGTTGGACAAGTAGGCTGGGTCTTTGTACATTGGCCAGCTGTTGGATGTGGGCTGGGTCTGTGGCTGTGGAGGGAGGCTGCTTGCCCAAGTGAAAAGTCATTTCCAGGGAGGGACTCTGCTGTTCGCTATCTTCAAGCAGCCAGGAAGACAAATACTTCAGCCCAGAAGAGGAGATCCTGGTGGCACACCACAGCCCTTCTCTCTTATGACAAGACCCAGATGTTTGCCCACAGGGCTTGCTCTTGAATACCACTGGACCTAACTCAGCATATGGCCTTTTTTCATAATTGCAAAGGGGGTGGAAATAAATATTCTGGAGCACAACAGCCGTGTTCCCAGCTACACTGTAGGCTTCTTCTGCTAACACCTAGTCCCATATGTCTTGGGAAGAGCCAGCAGTCTCTGCCCCCTGAACGCTGGATGAGTTGGATTCAGGCTGTGAGAGAAGGGAGGGAGCCGCGTTCTGGGTAAAGAAGCTGTCGTATGTAAAAGGTAGCAAGGTGAGGGAAAGCCTGATGCCTTCCAGGGAGACTGACTTGCATCTGTGCATTAGAAGCATGGACTACTGTGGAAGACAGTCAGGCGGGCCTGTGTGTCCTGAGGTCCACGTCAGCTTCCTGTCACCTTCATAAAGTACCAGCTTTGTCTTTGAGAGCAGCCTGCCATCTTCCCCAGCTCTAGCTGTCTGCTTAATCTCTGCCCAATGAGTGCAGACCCAGTCTGCATTTATAGCATCTAACCCACCAGTACTTTCAGCCAAGAGATAAGTTAAATCAGCTGGTGTGCATTACAGATAATCAACAGTTTGGTTAAAGCTTTTCATTCCAGACTCCAGCTCTGGCACCTGGATTTCTCAGTGGTCCCAGGATGAAATGTTTCCATCTGTGAGATCAGTGGTCACATGGGGCAGCTAAAAATTTAAAGGCACAAACATCTTCACAGGAACAATAACTTGATTTTCTCTAGCACACATTAGCCTACATAAAGACCTGTGAATCCAAAGGAAGGCAGTGAGAAGTCTCACTGTGTATATGTAATACAAATACCTGCCTGAATTGCATGCATGTATTCCTGAAGGGCATACATGTTCTCTACTTGAATCATCTCTGTAAGACAGTGTCATTGGGTTTTTGACCTTTTTGTCATATTGATTTGTAGGGAATCTTTATATATGGAATACTTAGCCTTGTTTCTATATTTTTGAACTGGAAAATTTCTCCAAATTTTTCCTTTGCCTTTTGATATTGCTCATATCATCAAATTCATCTGTCCAAGCCAGAAAGGCCATTTCTACCTTGAGAATATAGAATAACCCTTTCTTGTAGTTTTATTTATTTGCCATGTGGAGACAACATCCTTATTGAATAATATATCCTTTAAGTATCATTGCTGGTTTGGCTTCTAGGAATAAAGATTTATGCCTTTGTGTGGCAGGGAAGACAACAGAAACCTTGAATCCTGAATGCTGTTCAATTAAAATTATACTAAGTATTTGGGCTGGTCGGGTTGAAAACATAAATATCTTAAATGTTATTTTTATTTATACTGGTGACACAATCAAAGGAGAAATTGGCAAATTAGAATTTAAATCAAATAATTTTATAATGTAGTAGTAGAACATCCATACACTGACAAGAACAGATCAGGCAATGCGGATAATTTCAGCTGATAGTCCTCAGTCAGTAGCGTGCGGTGATAACTAGACAATTCCAGACTATGTTCTCTGAAGGAGGCAAGGATTTCTCAGTTGCAGCCGATGGTTGCCAAGTGGACAAGCCCAGGGTGGTTCTGTATGCCAATTTTCAAGATAAATTAGGACATTTACATGAAATCTCCCATTTTTAAAATGTTGCAGTTGATTTTAAAACAACAACAAGGTGGCTACATTCTATGGAGCAAATAAAATATGTTTGTGAGCTGGGATTGGTCTTTGGGTACTTGTTTATGGATGGTGAGGACTTAAAAATATTTATGAGGGGAATGATATTTATGGGGAAAATTAAGCTTCAGTGTTTTCCCCCTTCTCTGCTTCAGTGATGATGGTGATGATGGTAAAGATAGTGATGGTTATGATTATGCTGATGATAATGATGGTGATGATGATGGTCATGGTGATGAAGACAGTGATGATGGTGATGGCGGTGATGATGATGGAGATGATGATGGTGATGGTCATGTTGATAAAGATGGTGATCATGATGGTGATGATGATGATGATGGTGATGGTGGTGATGATGGTGGTGGTGGTGGTGATGATGGAGATGATGATGGTGATGGTCATGTTGATAAAGATGGTGATCACGATGGTGATGATGATGATGGTGATGGTGATGATGGTCATGGTGAAGACGGTGATGGTGATGATGATGGTGATGGTGGTGATGATGATGGAAATGATGTGGGTGATGGTCATGTTGATAAAGATGGTGATCACGATGGTGATGATGATGGTGATGGTGGTGATGATGGTCATGGTGAAGACAGTGATGGTGATGGTGGTGATGATGATGGAGATGATGATGGTGATGGTCATGTTGATAAAGATGGTGATAACGATGGTGATGATGATGGTGATGGTGGTGATGATGGTGGTCATGGTGATGAAGTTGATGATGGTAATGATGATGATGATGATAATGGTGATGGTAATGATAGTGATGATGATGATAGTGATGATGATGAGGGAGATGATGATGAGGGAGATATTGATGAACCTCACCTCCCAGCCTTTTGCTGGTGGCTGCACTGACCATCACCGAATGCTTTAGACACCTACTCTTCCCCCTCCATATACATTCCTCAGATCCTCAGGACAATGAGGATAATTCTGATCCTGTAGATCCACCCATAGGTCAAAGTTTGAATCCTGAAGCCATTGAAATCACAGTTCTTGGTGAGTACCCAGCCTCGCTTGGGGTTAGATCAGATACATTTTAGACTATGACCACCAATGAGCCCAGAAAACCCCCTTTGCAGGCAAGAATTTGCTTTTAGGATCCAGGGTTGGAAAGAGCCCTACTATGTCCATGCAGATACTAAGAAAATGGTCACAAATTTTGTAAATTACAAATTCTCAAACACTTTCATGTCTTCTGCTTCCAAGATGAAGAAGTGGAGGATTGGTGAAATTCTTAGGGTCAGAGAAATAGTAAACAGCAAAAATAGTTCTAGAGCCCAGTCCTTCATAATCTTAGTCCAAGTCCCTTTTTGTGATACCACACTACTTACTTGTCCTCTTTGCAACCATCCTTCAAACCCATTTTCTGGATATCTGCATGGATGTAACAGGACTCTTTCCAACCCTGGATCCTAGAAGCAAATTCTTTCCTACGAAGGGGGTTTTCTGGGCTCATTGGTGGTCACTGTCTAAAGCGTGTCTGATCTGACCCCGAGTTGAGGGGCTGGGTACTCACCAAGAACTGTGCTTGCAATGGCCTCAGGATTCAGGCTTTGAACTGGGACCGTCCCACATATAGGAAGAGCTTTTCTGACATGCACATGTTGGTTTTCAATGTAGGTTTTTGGAAAAGTAGGAAACTTACACATCTCTATGGTTACCTGTACTTCTTTTCTCACAGCACTTTTCATTTTATTGTTTCTAATCAGAAGCAAAATGCTAAAGTCCAACAGAATGCTACGACTGACAATCTAAATGCCAGCAGTGACAACTGGCGCTTGGGTTCCATGGTGTTTCCAGTGCATCTGTCAAGTGCCATTATGCTTTTATAATGGCTGGGAATATTCATCTTTTGGAGGAACAGTGCAATCATTCTCGCCTCTGAATTATGAAAAATGACAATTTCTCTCTCATGAATTGTCATCTTATGGCATGACACACATAGCCACATGGCTGACTAATTTTATAAAATAAGCAAATCATATGAGAAAAGCTGCACTGCTACTTTCTAGGCGGCCCTCCTCTGAGGATTTGCAGTTTGTCACAGTGAGATTAATTTATGTGGCCAGGCTGGTTGCAATCCTGGTTGGGAGGACAGAGGCATTTGTGCTTGGAGGGCAGCTTGTACCTGGTGCACAAAGGGGTGGACAACCAAGGTTTTGAGAGCCTGAGCCTTGTACTCCCTAACCAGGATGTAGACCAAAGTCTTCTAGTCTGGGATTCTAAGAACATCATTTGGCTTTGTCGGATGAAGACCAATGATTTAGATTTAGTCCTTGGAGACATTCAGAGCGTGAATTAATTCAAAATGGGAGTTTTGTGGCCACAAATTGGTATAAAAAAGAGAATTATATAATTATTTTTTTCTAACTATTTTCTGCCTTCCCTGTGGGAAGATCCATCCCTGCCCCACTGATGACAAGCATGGGCATGTGAATTTCTTTGGCCAATGAAACCTGAGCAGATGTCAGTGTACCACATGCAAGGAGGCATTGAGAACCACGCTGTGGCTCTAGCCTGCTCCCTTCAAAAGGCTGCTTTTTCAGTCTGAGTCCCAGAGCGAAGAACACTGAGAAAGGGTTGTTGCTGACTCTTGAGGGATGTGTCCTATGAAAGAGAAACTCATACCTGTTCGTCATGTTTTGGTGCTGTTTGTTAGTGCAGCATAACCTAGCTTTAGCTGACTGATACAAAGCCTCATAGATCTGCAGTTGTGCTTCCTGACCACAAAAATAACCAGATGTGTGATACAGGTAATACCTTCTCTTCCTGATCACTGGCTATGACTCACAGGTGAGAGGCTGACTTATCCTTTACCTCATTATTTTCTTTTTCCCTTCGGTTTATAGGACCTGCATATAGTCTGGGAAGAGAGGTGAGATGAACTCTTCAATGTTGTCTACAAGCCTTTTCTTCAGCAACTAGCTCTTAGTTTGAAACTCAAAAACTAAGAATATAAATATGTATGCATATATATACATATATGCATATATGTACATGCTAGAAATAAATGTGTATTATTTATAAAATGATTTTCTAGACCAAATTTTAGTTTTGTGTTATAAGATAATAAATCCCAGCAGAGTAGGTGGGAAACATAGTTGCTTAATTGTCCCATCCTGGGTTCTTTGTCTTAGCACTGACAAAGCTTGAGTCTGTATTGTTTCAGTGCTTCCGCTGGATGCCATGGGGTTCCAGTCTTGTGATGTGTTTCTCTGATTCAGCTCTAACTGATAAAAATAGACACATTTTATGCCATCATCATGCTCATTAGGCTCCCAGTCATGGGCATCTTCATCCTATCCTCACTAGCCCAGTCTTCAGAGGGAAGTGCTTGAACTCATCTTCCTCCGAGAAACACAAGTATCCTGGAAGCTTTTTCTCTGGCATCTTACTGCTCTGACCAAACTACCTTGGCTAGAGGAGGATGAGGAGCTCTCATTCTTTCTCTCAGCAGCTTCCACCACAGATGTTGAATCTGAGGACAGAGCCAGAATCACTTCTGTCATTTACAATGCTCAGAAAAAAATAAGCTCTTAAAGAAGAACACAAAAGCTAGCCATGTGTCTCTTATTTATTTCTGTTGTAATACTCCACCCTACCTAAGGTGATAGATGACTTATTTTCACTCTCTGAAAACATGAGGGTCTCAGGATAAACAAGGCTAAAAATCAAAATATCCTCCATCAGAAACATCTACCAGCTATGCCGTCTACTCTTTTCATAATACACCTCAGGTGAATGATACCTGGAAATGTAGTATGTATTTCTGTCTCCCTAAATATCTTGAAGTTAATGGTGACCCAGAACAGGAGCTAGTAAACTATGAACAGACCAAATTTGATCTGTTGCCTATTTGTGTAAATAAAGTTCTACTGGCACTCAGCCATGCCTATTTGTTTACCTAATGTCTATGACGGCTCTGGTGCCACAACAGCCAGATTGAATCCGTGTGAGAGAGCCCATATGGCCACAAAACCTAATCATTGACTTTCTGGCTCTTTACAAAGTTTGCTGACCCCTGCCTCAGAAGAAACTTCATTGGCTGGCATTCTCTATTTGGGGCACAGTATAGCCACCAAGTGTCACAGAACATGATACACTGCACAGTCTCTGCCCTCACATCAGCCAGTCCCATTAGCTTGTGAGTTGCCACCTGTCACTGCAAGTATCAAAACTTCTCCATCATCTGCGCAACAAATAGGCTGAGAAGATGAGGCCAGAGCCAGCTGTTTATTGATTTATTGAGCCCTTCAGGAAGGAAGCACTTGGAAGTTTCCATCCTCTCGGGAGCTTTATGATTTCTGTGAAGCTTTCTAGCTTTACCTGGGTGACCTTTCCTAGGGTACGTATCAGGCTTCTCCTAATGTGTTGTAATCAACATGATGATTAAAGCAAAAATATTGTGCTTATACAGAGACAGTTATATCATCAGCTATTTCTTCAGTGGGAGAAGGGAAAGTGGGTAGGCAATGCAGTGGAATCATGAGCCCAGTATGCTTAGGATGCTGTAAATGTTAACCAAAATTATCCCCTCATTCAACATGGCTGCCCATCCGCTCCCTTCACTCAACATGGCAGCCCATACCCTGTCCCCACCTAACAAGTTGTCCATAGCCTCCCCTCACTCAGCATGGCTGTCCATACTCTCCCTTCACCCAGCACGGCCGCCCACGCCCTCTCCTCACCCAGCACGGCCGCCCACGCCCTCTCCTCACCATGGCCGCCCACGCCCTCTCCTCACCCAGCATGGCTGCCCATGCCCTCTCCTCAGCCAACACGGCCGCCCACGCCCTCTCCTCACCCAACATGGCTGCCCATGCCCTCTCCTCAGCCAACATGGCATTTTTTTAGCCTCCTCAAGACCTGAGGTGGGGTGGAGCCTCAGCGTCTTGACTTTATGTGTATTTTAATGAAGAGGCATTACCACCTCTACCTACTGATAAAAAAAACTTTGCACTGAAGGAAAATTGTGTGTGTGTGTGTACGTGCATGTGTTTAGGATATTGGAAAATGAAATTGATTTCTTACCTCTTCTTGTTTTATGTCATTTAAATAATATGTTTTTAGTTGCATCACTTAAGGCACTCAAGGTCACCTCAGTGATAGCCCAGGGGCCACCTGGTATTAGTGTCCTTAGGTGACATGCTTTGGAGAAGTACAGGAGCAGGCATTCATGGTTGGGGGCAGGACATAGAGTGTGGGTCCAAACTGTTGTTCCCAACCAAACATGTGAGTCAGGGCTGAGAGCCTGAGGTTAGAGCCATGGTCCAGAAAGAAAAGGTTAGCAGGGAAAGAAGGAAAAGCAGAAGAGGATCTGGGAGACTTCCAGGGACAGGAGGCAGCTTATTTATGATCTCGGTAGCGTTGTATGCTGCTTGTAAAAGCAAATGAAAAGGCTTATTATTGACAAGTTTCCGAGGTCCTGGTGAATCTTTAAGTAACAGCTTCAGAAAGCAAAACAAAGCAAAAACATACAGCATATGGGAGAGAAGCAACAATACCTATATATTCATCTTAATGGAACCTAGCATCTGTTTTTTAAAATAATAATTCCCATAAGGTTCATTTATAAATGCTCGGTGGGAAATGGAACTGTAAGCTTCACATCCAAGAGCCACAGGAAAAGATTCCTTTCTACCCTAAATCTGCAGCTTCCAAAGAGATATTATAACTATCAGGACAGGTCTAGATCTTAAAAATGCACATGGGAACCATCTGTGTGGCTTGTGAATATATGTGTAAATTTCCTTGATTCTAGCACCTTGAGAAAAGTGCTGACTTCACAGAAATTTTTCCACTTCCACCTCTAAACAAGCTGTGCCACTCCTATAGTTAGATCAGATCTGCTAATATCCCACAAACCATATTTATGGATCAGCACCTTCTCTCATTAGCAAAGCCATAGAATGTCAGTCACAATGTAGATTGACAAGCCCAGGTTTGAACTGGTTAGATCATTGAACTGAGGCATCCCAATATGGACACATACCCTGTCTTAATCTGTTCACGTTGCTACAACTAAATACCACACACTGAGTAATTCATAAGCAATGGAAATTTATTTCTCATGGTTCTGGAGGCTGGGAAGTCCAAGATCAAGGCAGCAGCATTGGTGTCTGTTGAGGGCTGCTCTCCACTTCCAAGATGGTGCCTGGTTGCTGCATCCTTACATGAAGCAAGAAGAGCAGAAGGGCAATGGGGCCTTGCCAGTTTCCTCCAGCCCTGTTATAAGGGCATTAATCTCATTTATAAAGGCTCCACCCTCATGACCTAATCACCCCCCAAAGGCCCCGCCTCTTGATACCATCATCTTGGGGTTTAAGTTGCAACATATGAAATTTTGAGGGACACATACATTCAAAGCACAGCATACATAAGGGCTTCATAGTCCTGACTATTGAGCTGCTCTCCCTCTGTTCTCCCCTGCTGCCAAATGGTGCTGGAGACCAAGTCGTCTCTTATCTTTGGACTCTGCTATGACCATTGTTCTAGCAAAGTCTAGAGAAAAGAGACTCTCTTGCTATGTTAATGAACAATGCTATGCAATGAACAATGATCGTTGGCTCGATGCCATAGGGATCATTGGTTTGACCATTGCTCTCCAATTAGAGATTAACAGCAACACAAGAACAACTGCCACAGAGGGAGCCAGCTGTAACTGTGACACAGTTCCATCTGCCTGACGTTTCCTCAGACAACCTGTTTGGAACCTGACTTTTATTCGGAAGGGGTATCTGCATTTGGCATGAAGTCTGATGTTTGTACAGGTAGGCTCTCATGGTAAATACAGATTCTGAGAAGCTCTGAGTTAAATCCATGGCCCTCTCCAAGGAAACTGAAGTGAGTTTTTTAACGGACTAATCTTTTCCCTGAATTTATTTTCCTACTTTTGATTTGTCTTTTTCTAATTTCCTATTTTCATCTATTCTGTTTATGTTGTATGAAATATTGTCATATTTAGTATATTGATCTTGTTTTCTTCATGCTATTTTCTATCTTTTTATCCTTGGAATTATTTTTCATCTGGTTGATGGGGGGGTCTATGCAACTGGCATTAATGCAAAGAAGAAATGTAGCAGCATAAAAAAAAAAGTTTGAACCTTAGAAGCTGGGCTCTAAGAGGAATTGAGGTATAAAATAAACACAATAAATGACATCCTGAATTCCTTCTATCAAGACTAGAAAGTATTTCCCCAAAATAGAATGGGATCAAGGAGAAAAGAGCAAAGAGATGTGACAAGGGAGAGACAGCTTTGAGAAACACAGGCAGGGCTAGACACAGCCTCCCCAGGAAGCCCGTTCTTTGCTAGGCATCCACACAACCATCAGCCTTGCTGTCCTTCCTCCAATCCATCGCTCAATGACCACTCCACAGCAATGGCATCAATCTGTCTCCTAACGACTCAAGTTACACTGTGGGGAAGCGTCCCCTGCCTGGTTCCAGGATGTAAGTAAACTCTTAGGGAAGGAGGGCAGGATCCTAGCGCTATGGAGGGAAGCAGAATCCTGGATCTACAGTGGAGACACTTTCCATTCTGCAGAGTGTAACTGCAGAGAGGTAGGTGTCCTCACTAGAGGACAGCAGGATGTCACACCAATGCAATCATCGCTTCAGCCTTGAAAGTTTGCATTTTAGCTGTATCAGAAAATACCGTGAGGGGAGAAAAGTGTAATCAATCAATCAGCCACGATGCAATGCAGCATAAGTCTCAAACTAAAGCTTCTGGGCTGAATGAGATGTGGAGTTGTATTTTATTTGGCTTGCACTGTATTTTCACATTTTTAAATTCATTGTCAGCATTTAAAAACTATAAGGTCTTACATCACAATCCCAATTTTTTGGCTTTGAAAGACGTTGGAAGATCAGAGAACACTTGGCTCGTGTGTCTGGATAGCGACAGTGGGCTCGAGCTGGGTCCAGGAAGCCCTTACGGTGTTCATTCATTATCATCTTAGACCTTCTGAGTTTCTGCATTCATGGATTTTCCTAGCCCCTGTAGGCATTCAGGTTTGCTGTCATGTAATCATTAGAGGAGAGATAAAGCCCTCACTCTGTTTTGATCACTATTATTGAACTAATTGCCTATTTTGCTGAATTCTAGGTGTTATCAATATAGCTAATTGCCTGTCATCTTGGTTCTAAATAAACTGATCAGTGTATTGGACCGGGACTGACAGGAATTCCATGAGAGTTTTCAGTCTTCTATTCTGCAGTCTTTTTCATTCTTCTACTTCTCACAATTCTGAGAGGTCAATGAAAAATTCTTCTCCCCTCCCACTTTTTTTCTTCCACATTTTCATACCTATGAAATAGAGAAGGAGTGCTACCTGAACAGCCAAATATCCTCCACCTAGATTCAATAATTGCTACATTTTTGCCATGTTTACGTCTTCTCTTCCTCTCTAATTTTTTGCTGACGTTGAGACACTTGAAAGTGACAGGCATCACTTTCAAGTGCAGACATCAAGACACAGGGTGCCTTATCTCTTGATCATTCAGAAACATCTCCTAAAAACAGTAATGGATATTTTCCATGTATAATTATAATACATGATCCTATTATCACTCTTTACCAGAATAACAGAAATTTCATATCTTCTATTATCTAGTCTACATTTAAATTTCCCCGCATATCCCCAGAGAACCTTTTAGAGGGCTAAAAGTTGTTTTGACCTAATTCCCTATCTTCTCAATTTTTAATTTGTCATTTAAATTTATAAATGACCAGCCTGGGAACTGAACACACACTGCAAGGTTGTTCAGAACAATCTCAGCTCCTTCCCTCAAATCAAGACTTGAAACCCCTGTTTTCCAGATGCAATTTCCGCATAGCAATTTACTGTAAAACTCAGCATTTCAATTATTTTTATTATGGTCATGGGATGTATGGGTCAGAAATTTGGACAGGGCACCTTGGGGGTGCCATAATGTCCTGGCCTCAGCTGAGAAGACTTCCGGCTAGGAAATGAAATTATCAAGTCACCTGAAGGCCCCTTCACTCTCAGTCTGTTGCCTAAGCTGCCAACACTTGAAGAACTAAACTACTGGCAGAAACGGCTACACGGGGCTTCCCCACAGCATGGCGGCCTTAAGTAAACTGAGACTGGGACATGAGAGCCAAGGGTGCCTTGGGGCTTTGATTATCAAATGATCATGTCCTGTATTTTCCATTAGTTTCTTACCTTTTCAGAGAGGACCATTTTTCTTGTTCCTCTGACAGAATTAAAGTCATCTTCCCATGAAGTCCACCTATCCCCCATTTTATTTCCCCCTTCTTTGACCCACACTGTCTCTTTAAAAAGCTCTTATAAGTTCTGAATAGGTAAGCTGTCATTGATTTTTTTCCGCTTTCACCTTCTTCCACTTAACTGATGATGAGAGTCTTAGGTGTGAATAGAGTCTATGGCATCCTGGTGGGACTCTGTCCACCTGTGCAACTGTAAATCCTCTCAACTGCAACTCAACTGCGGAAAAATTTATTCACGCAAATATCCAACAGACATTCTAAATACATTCGTGGATTCCGCCTTCTCTTCCCTCCCTCAACCGTTTCTTAGAAGGCTATGCCCTGGGTAATTGGTAACCACAAAACTTTCTACCATCATTAAAGTCGATTTGGTGTTAGCAGTCAGTGAGTTTTTCTGTGGGCAGATTTTTTAATAGGTTTCAAGGCTTTGGAAGTAAACACATTAGCAAAACACAACTATTTGGGCGAGTGCATCTCCCGCTGGTGATTAATAAAGAATTTCTGTGCATTGCTTTTCTAAAGAGTTAGTGTTCTGGAATAGACAGCAGAGGCATAATTAAAGATGGTAGCATCACAGTTGCTACCTCGAGAGGAGTCTGCTGTTCTGTGTTCTCCATAATTGAGTGTGTAGTTAATGTTTGTGTGCCATTTGTCTGACAGCATTTCAGCTCATTGACTTCATGGAGTCCTCTGGATTTGTGGTTAACTTGCATATGCTGTAGGATTTTAAGGGGGTAAAAAAACACATTTTCACTGTGATCCCAAAGGTGGAGAGAAAATTTGCAGAGTACAGGTTGAGTATCTTTTATCCAAAATGCTTGGGGTCAGAAGTGTTTTGGGTTTTGGGATTAGGGATATTCAACCTGTACTTGGTTTTGCTTTTTTCCAAATGAGTGATATTGACCATGCCAAAAGTAGTCGAGGAAACTAAAGTGAGAAGCATTATTATGATTTTTAAATCACTATGTGATTGGTATTCCGGAGATACTATAGAAGTTTGGGCCTTGGTGGTAGAAGTGAAGTAATTATTTCATGAAGTCTTTCAAACTAAACAGAAATGCAGCAAAATTCACAGAGAAAAATGTTTGCTTTCTGTGTCCTGCCTCTGACAAAATATAGGGACCACTGGAGAGAGAATGATGTTAATGAAATCAAAATGAGATTACCCTACTAAAAAGACCCTCCGCAAAGGCGGCAGTACTGTTCAGCTGAGGTGTACTTTTATGGATTTAATTATTCATTTATTAATTCAGTCTTTAATTTACAGGGAGAGAAGGGAAATGCCGGCCGATTCCAGTACCTAGAAGCCGGTTGGTCACTAAGCTGATATTTGGGTTGCTACCAAGTGAAAGTGAGCTTCATTTCTCCTCATTAGCATGTTTACCGAAAAGATCCCTACACTATTGCGAGTTGGGTTTAAGTTACCAGCCTTCCTCCTGCAAAGGAAATAAATGCCAATTGAGTTTCCGCCTCAGACGTTGTCTCTTTCTTCAGAACATGGTTTCTTTAAAAACACAAAGGTAAAAGAAATTTTTTTTTTAAGTGAGACTGGATTTTTTCCTTTTGGTCTTTTCTTTTTCCCCATTTTCCCCATTCAAGGTTTAAAGTCATTTGAACTTTGAATTCTCCCCATTCAAGGTTTAAAGTCATTTTAGACCTTGCCCAGCCACCCCCAAACTCTTAAGCGGAATTCCTTGGAAATCTTTGATGATTTAGATACTTTATTCTCTCTTCTGGGACTTCATTTGGAAATGTCCCAGGCTTCCTTTGTTGAATCTTAGAGGGTCTCAGAGAATGAGCCAAACAAATTAGCCATCTTGGCTTCTGGTTGATATTGAGTTGAGGGCCAATTGTTGATCTTCCTTTGAAGATCCTGGCCTTCTACCATCTCCCACAGAGCAGAGGGTGCCGGCAGGAGGGGGAAATGTCTGCATCCGTTGGCTCTGGCCAAGCAGAATTCATGGGCCAGCTCTCTTTTCTCGATTTCTAGAGCAATTGAACTTCAGGTACATTTCCTGCCACTGCCCTCTTCTGCAGGACGTTCTTACGGCTTTTGCATCTGCCCTCAAAGCTTCTTTCTTATTCAGGGGTGGCACGTGGTACAAAGACACTTATTTTTCCAAATACTTGCAGCTTTTTTAAACATACATATGCAGTGGCTCCTCAATTTCAGCTATTATGGGCTTGAAAGCAATGTGCTGTTTAGATTCAAATTACTGAGAAAGGAATGTCTCACCGACTTCACACACACCCATAAAAACACGTTTTTTGCAATTTTCAGGATATTCAAAGAAAGGGAAAAAACGTGATGCTTGTGGGTTTTTTTTTCTCTCTCTCTTCGCAACACGTTTCTCTCCCTTCCTCCTATTTTGATTTCTGTCACTTAATTTCTTAAATTGGCTGAGCTAGAAGGAGTTTACAGGACCGATTTGGCAGTGGAGAACTGTTTTGCACTACAAACGCAGAACCACTCCACTGAGCAAAATGACCACAGTGAGAAGAAAAATCTTCCTTTGCAAAAAATATTGCTCAGTGGGTCGGGGCTGTTGGCTGGAGTGGAACCGAGCTGTTTGTGGTCAGCAAGAGTCCAGCGACCCTTACATACCCCGGGGAGCTGCCCACACTCAGAACCACTGAATACCTCAGCAGTTATTTTTCTCAGCAGCTGGGCTCCTAATTAGCCGCCTCGTGTCCAAGCCTGACCTCAATTTCAGCTCACCTGAGAAGATGAATAGGCTCCTTCACCCTCAGCTGATGGCTGAACCCAACCTTTGCGCCCATGATGGAGCACACTAAAAGCAGAGGCCAAGAAGCAGAACTAGGCTGACTGGGCACAGAGGTCAGCTATGCTGCCTCGTTCATAATTGGCCGGGGACAAAATCAGCTCGGTGTTGCCTGTCTTCTCCAGGCCTTGTGAAATAAATAATTCCAACAATAAAGCACTGCATTTTGCTGGTTGAGGGATTAACTCAAGAGGGGAGAAGAAGCAGTGAGTGTCCAGCCCAACAGGCCCGTGGCGCCTGCCAAACGGACTCCTTTGGATTTTGGTGGAGTGGAAACCAGTGTGTAATTATTTTCTGAATCAGGCCCTAATAGAGCTGTCAGTAGATCTGGGGAAAGAATAACAGTAAGAATCTTTGTTCTGCAGGCTCTGAGGGGAAAGCCTTCTACAAGAGTTCATGATTTATAGAAATAGCCAAAGAGGAATAATTTAAGAATTCATGATTCATGTGCTTTGCAATTTGTTAATCTTGGTATTCATTGAAGAAATTTAAGAAATTCTTGTTCAGCTCTGGGTGCTTTTCTAGGTTTGGGGGTTCGGCAGCGAACCAGGCTGCCTCCTCATGTAGGTTGCCCCTCTGGAGCTACGTGGATCCAGAGTGGGATCCTGTTCCTGGAAGGGGAGATGGAGGCTGGGAAGGGGGGAGCCGACTGATGTGCATTACTGCACATTGTCCATTTCTGTATGTTTCTCCCCATTCATTTGTATCTTAATCTGCACCCTCATTCCCAATCCACTCCTATCTCCATTTTTAACTCATGGATAGTTTACATATGGAATGAAGTAGCTATTTCATCTGATAGTTGGGTAGAAAAACAGCAACAGCAACAACAATAAACCAGGTTCTGAAGAGCTGCCGCTGGAACGCTCTCCTCCCCAGGGTATAAGACAATCCTGTCTCTCTGCTCTTCTCTTTTCCTCCCTGCCTTTTCCTACAGCTTCCCTCAGCGCCATGCAAGTCACCTACTCACATTCAGTCACTGTCCTTCCAGCCGGTAACGCTTTCGAGCGTGTTTGTCTCTCACTCATAATTGAGCTGCCGTGGTGTGGTCAACTGACCTGCTCACATAATGATGGATGCGTCCCACTTGCCCATCTCCTGGGTCGCGTGAACAACCTATTTTTGCCCACCTGCGTCCATTCGATTTCTTGTGGGAGTAACACTCCAATTTATTTTTTGAAGAATAAGCTTTTACTTATTGCATATGGCCATGTGTGGGGGACAGTTAATCAGAGATCCTAGCACTCCCTCACCAAAAGTGACCCTATAATTCATTCTAGTCTTAGCAGCTCTTTTTGAACTTTGAGTCTTTAGCAGAGTGATATAAGAATGGAAAACTGACTCATTCCAGTTGT
The DNA here is from genome assembly GCA_963573385.1 of Cacajao melanocephalus. Classification (NCBI taxonomy): domain Eukaryota; kingdom Metazoa; phylum Chordata; class Mammalia; order Primates; family Pitheciidae; genus Cacajao; species Cacajao melanocephalus. The sequence continues at coordinate 32,064 of CAUYLG010077433.1, forward strand.
CACATCCTAAGAAGATGGCCAGTCATTTCCTTAGCTCTTGCTCTTTGAAACTGTGTTCTTAAGCTTTTTAACTATTCAGCTACTTTATCACCTTCTGTGTCAGGGGTTCCCAACCCCCAGGACATGAACTGGTTTTGGTCTGTTAGGAACTGGGCCACACAGCAGGAGGTGAATGGCTGGCGAGTGGGCATTACTGCCTGAGCTGTGCCTCGTATCAGATCAGTGGCAGCATTAAATTCTTATAGGAGCATGAACCTTATTGTGAACTGCACACGTGAGGGATCGAGGTTGCTGGCTCCTTGTGAGAATCTAATGCCTCTAATGATCTGTCACTGTCTTCCATCACCCCCGGATGGGACTGTCTAGTTGCAGAAAAACAAGCTCAGGGCTCCCACTGATTCTACGTGATGGTGAGTTGTAGAATTATTTCATTATATGTTACAATGTAAGAGGAATAGAAGTAAAGTGCACAATAAGTATAATGTGCTTGAATTATCCTGAAACTACACCTGTTGCCTGGTCCGTGGAAAAGCTGTCTTCTATGAAACTGGTCCCTTGGTGCCAAAAAGGTTGGGGACCCCTGTTCTATGTTCTCTCCTTGCTTCAGTTAGCCCACTCAGTTTCTCTGGTTAACCACTGAAGAATGGACACAACAGGTTTTCCTGGAGGATTATTGTATCTTTCAGTCTTCGGTTTGAGTCACAAGTAAAGAACTGCGTGAAGTTTAGGAAGAGACAGACGCCTGCACTGACGGACCAGTCATAGCACCATGAATGAATAAAAGCGAGTTGAGTGTGACCACGCCTGCCCCTCGAGCCAGCTACACTCCTGCATGTGCTGGGGTGCTGACAGTGTGGAATCCTAGAGCATCCTCTGGTTTCTGTTTTTCAATTTGGCTCTCACTGAGTCTTGTCTGTTACAGATAGACTCAAGAGGAAGACACACATAGATGGTCTCTGTTTCACTCGCTCCACTCTTGGCTGGTTACAAGGTCGTGGGCCTTCAGGAGCACCTACTTACCAGCAGGAAAATGTCCTGCCCCTCTGGTAGTTTTTAGGAATGGCTCATTCATGCATTCATTTGACACTCATTCATTGAGCACCTATTGTTTACAGTCCAGGACTTTTTCTGAGCATCTCATATATAGTAAGGCTCTCATCAACATTTGATTGTTTGAAAATATTTTATATGAAATATATTAAAAACAGATTTTTTTCCTCCAAGACTCAATGTATGGGTCTTCTAGAGCTGCCGTAACAAAATACCACAGACTGGGTGGTTTAAACACCAGAACTTTATTTTCTCACATTGCTGGAGGCTGGTCATCCCAGGTTGACGTGTCAGCAGGTTTGGTTTCTCACGAGGCCTTCTGTGGCTAGCATCCTCACGTAGTCTTTCCACTGTGCTTGTCCATCCTGGGGATCTCTTTCTCTTATCAAGGCACCTGTCCTACCAGATTAGGGCCCCAACCCTATGACCTCACTTAACCTCAACTACTTCCTTACAGAACCTGTCTCCAAATGCAGTCATGTTGGGGATTATGGCCTTGGGAGTTGAGGCATGATTTATGCCACCACCTGGCCCTCACCCATGGTTCTCCTTTGTGGTAAGTGGCACCATAAGCCTCTTCATTGTTAAGGTGCTACTCAGAAGTTTTCTGTGATCCTTCCCTTCCCTGACACCAATGACCAAACTCTTACAAGTCTCATAGGCTTAGTCTCAAAAATCTAACCTGACCTACCTAATTCTTTCCATCTTCACTGACAACCACTCTCCCCTGAGTCCCCATCTCTCACCTGGGCAAATTCACTGGCTTCCCAATTCTATAAATGTTCCACACAATCCAGTTTTCACACAGAGACAGAGTGGTATTTTAACCTTGAAACACAAATCATATCTCTTTCTGCCATTATTGAGGGGCAGCCCATTTTACTTAACCGAATGATCTGACTCCTTACAATCCCCTGTGTGTCCCCACACTGATCTGGCTTCTCTCCACCTCTGGATTTTGCCTCTTTCACTCTCCAGTCCGCACGCTAACACATCTGTTGTATCTCAGGACCCTTGCGTTTGCTGCTTCCTTTGTCTAGAAGATTATTTCCCCCATCTCTGCCCCCACCTTCTCTATCCCTGTTCCCTTTCATCCTCCAGATGCCATGCTGTCAGGGTACCATGGTGAAAAAGATGGACACATTTATTTCTCAGGAGCTTGCAGTCTTATCAGTCTAGCAGGAGAGAGCCAATATGCAAATACACCTGCTGAAACCCACCACAACACAAACTGCCATTAATGCCACGTGGAAAAGTAACAACATGTACCAGAGCCTATATATAACACAGGGAGCTGCTCCATTCTGTGTGGTCAGGGTAGATTTTTTGAATAAGGAGTGTTGGACTAGAGAACCGAAGAATGACTAAGAGTAAGCAAGACAGAGGAGGATATTCATTCATGCCCAAAGGGATAATGAGACTGGTGACCCATCACTAGGAAAGAAGAAAGACAATGTTGAGGGTCATTGCATGATTTGAAGCTGGGGCTAAGGATTTAGGTTGTAATTTTTAAAGCAGTAGGCAACAATGCATAGATTCTGAGCAGGGAATGGATGAGATCAGAAGTGAATAATTCCAGGCAATCTAGACTTTTCTGTAAGAATATGAATCATCAGAGATCTATCAAGCATAAGATCTGGAAGAACCTTTTACTGTCAGTTTATTTCACAGATGAGCTGGGTTATGCCCAAGGCCAGGAAGCTTATTAATGATAGAGTTAGGAAAAAATCCTTTGAGAATCCCACACAAAGTCCACAGTCTTCCCACTACACCATCTTGATTCAATTTTACTCAACACCAAGCAGGAAAGAAGACCTATTTAGCAAAATGCTGATAATTATGTTAAATAATGATACATGATATATTTATCTAAAATGCTGAAAAGAATGAAAATTAGTAGCTCTCTTACAAATCTCTGGTTTATAGAGTTGATTTCTGATGCCTGGGGGTTTGGGTGCCCTGTTGGCGAGTGTATTATATCAACACAACAGGGAGGTGATGTGTCACTGCTGTGAATTCTGCTGGGCAATCTCCAGAGAGTCATGTCCCATCTTCGCTGTGTATAAAGCTCTTTCTTCATGCATCTATCATTCCTTCAAAATATCCAAAAATCCAAATCCTGTGCTTTGTGTTTGGCCAACTAACAAAATGTCTATGTAACATTGGGTTTTCTCAGTTAGCCCCTGAAAAAGTAGGCAAATGCCATGAATAGACATTTCTCAAAAGAAGACATGCAAAAGGCCAAGAAGTTTATGAAAAAATGCGTAACATCACAAATCATTTGAGAAATGCAAATTAAAACCCCATGAGATATCATCTTACGCCAGTCAGAATGGCTATCATTAAAAATACAAAAAATAACAGATGTTGGCAAAGATGCAGAGAAAAGGTAATGCTCATACGCTCTTGGTGGGAATGTAAATTAATGTAACCTCTATGGAAAACAGTATGGAGCTTTCTCAAAGAACTAAAAACAGAACTTTACCATTCGATCCAACAATCCCACTACTGAGCATCTACGCAAAGAAAAAAATCATTCTATAAAAAAGATATCTGCCCTTGTATGTTTATCACAGCACTATCCACGATAGCAGAAACATGGAATCAACCTAAGTATCCATCAGAAGATAACTGGATAAAGAAAATGTGGTGGATATACACAATGGAATACTATCCAGCAATAAAAAGGAATAAAAGTATGTCTTTTGCAGCAAGGTGAATGGAACTGAAGGTTGTTATCCTAAGTAAAACAACTCAGAAAGACAAATACCGCATGTTCTCACTTACACTTGGGAGCTAAATAATGTGTGCACATAGACATAGAGAACAAAATAGTAGTCACTGGAAACTTGGAAGGGTACGGGGTTGGAAGGAGAGTGAGGGATGAGAAATTACTGAGTACAATATATGTGATTCAGACGATAGATGCACTAAAAACCCAAACTTCACCACTATGTAATGTAGCCATGTAACAAAATTGTAATTGTGCCCCTTAAATTTATACCAAAATATAGTTTTTCTAGGATGATGGTGGAGTGGGCAGGAAGATATGTTGCAGGGCAGATTCTCAGGGCCATCAGCGATTGCTGGCCACTGGGCTGGTCTATGGCATTCACAGCTGCTTAGAAGGATGAGAAAATGAAAGGTGAAGAAAGTACTTAGGAAAGACAAAAATTTGTACATTCAGATATAATCTCATCACATAGGCACAAAGCTCTTTCTTCTTTTTATTAGACAACAAGATTTGTCATATATAAAATTCCATTTCATCCAAGTTGTCAAATTTATGTGTGTAGGGTTGTTTGCAGTGTTTTCTCATAACCCTTTCGATGTGTACAGAATCTGTAGTTTTATTCCCTGTTTTATTCCTGATATTGCTGATTTTTGTCTTCTCTCTGTTTTCCCTGACAGTTTTCCTGGAGTTTGTTACATTTATTGGTTGTTTCAAAGAACAAGCTCTTAGCTTCATTGATTTGCACTATTGTCTTTTATTTAGTTTTGTTTTCCATTTCTTTGATTTCTACTTTTTATCATTTCTTTCTGCCTGATGTAGGTTTAGTTTGTTCTACTTTTTCTAGGTTATTGAAGTGGAAACTTAGATTATAGATTTTAGACTTTTCTTTTTCTATGATGTAAAATATTTAGTGCTACAAGTTTTACTCACAGCACTGCTTTAACTGCATGCCACACATTCTAATATGTTTATTTTCACTTCATTCAGTCCAATGTATTTTTTGATAGCCTTTGAGATTTTCTCAGTGTATTGAGTGTGTAGAGAATTTCCCATTACCTTTCTGTTGCTGATTTCTAGTTTGATTCCACTGTGCTCAGAAAATGCACCTAGTACAATTTCAATTCTTTGAAATTTGTTGAGGTTTGTTTCATGTCCCAGGAAATGGCCTGTCTTGGTATTTGTTTGGTGAACACTTGAAAAGAACATGCATTCTGCTCTTGTTGGGTGGGATATCCTACAAATGTCAATTAGATCCAGTTGGTTGATGATGTTGTTGAGTTCTTCTATATATTTTCTGTTTTTCTGCCTAGTTTTTCAATCAGTTGTTGAGAGAGGTTGTTGAAGTCTCCAACTATAATTATTGTTTTGTCTGTTTCTCCTTTTAATACTATTGGTTTTTGTTTCACATGTATTGCAGCTGGGTTGTTTGATACATGAACATTTAGGATTACTATATCTGCTTGATGGATTGATGATTTTATCATTATATGTCTCTGTCCCTTGAAAATTTATTTTCCCCTGAGTCTATATGATATTCATATAGGCATACCTGCTTTCTTTTGATTAATGCTTCTTTAACATATCATTTTTATTCTTTATTTTCAACCTACCTATGTAGTTATATTTGAAATAAATTTCTTATAGACAGCATATCATTGGGTCATTTTAATAAATCCATTCTGCTAATTTGTCTTGATTTTTTTTTTTTCATTTCAATAGCTTTTAGGGTACAAGTGATTTTTGGTTACATGGTATGAATTATATAGTGACAAACTCTGAGATTCTGTGCGCCTGTCACATGAGTGGTATATGCTGTACCCAATATGTAATTTTTTTACCCCATTCCCCAATCCCACTCCCCCTAACTTCTCAGTCTCCAAAGTCCATTATACCACTTTGTACGCCTTTGAATACTCATCTGCTAACTTGTCTTTTACTGATATTAGGGCTTAAATCTTCCATTTTATTTTGTTTTCTGTTTGTAATTTCTGTTTTTATTTTTGTTTCTCTGTCTCCTTTTTACTAACTCCCTGTGAATTACTTAAATATTTTTTAAAATTCTATTTTGATTTCTCTATAGCGTTTTTTAGTGAATTGCACTGTATAGACTTTAGCAGTTGCTCCAGGTATTTTATTTGATATACATAACTCGCCACAGTCTACTGGTTTTACCCATTCAAGTCAACCTTACTTCCCTTCATGTTCTTCATGTCCTTTACCCTCCCATATTCATATATAATTATCTTAAATACTTCCTCTACATGAGATGGGAACCATGTCAGTGTTACAATTTTTGCTCCATTTATCACATATAATTTAGAAAACTCAGGAGAAGGAAAGCCTATTATACATACCCATTTTTTCCTCTTTCCATTGTTCTTTCTTCCTTTCCGATATTCTAAGATCCCTTCTGTTATCACTTTCTGTTAAGATAACTTCCATTAGTCATTCTTTTAGGATGTCTTTGCTGGCAACAGATTCACTTAGTTTTGCATCCTCTGCAAATGTTTTGAATTTCTTTCATTTCTGAAAGATATTTTAAATGGATAGAGAGTCTTGAGTTGACAGTTATATTCTTTTGGCCCTTGAAAAAGGTTCTGCTAGTTTCTTCTGGCCTCGGTGGTTTCTGGTGAGAAAGCTTCTTTTATTCAAATTGTTTTCTCCTTTTATGTAAGGTATTGCTTCTCTCTCACTGCTTTCTAGATTTTTTTCTCTTTCATTTTCAGAAGTTTGACTATAATGCATTTTAGGGTGGAATTCTTTAGATTGTCCTGTTTGGGGTCAAATGAGTCATGGACCTGTCAGTTTGTGTTTCTTTCTCTTTCTCTCTTTCTTCTTCTTTTTTTTTTGCCAAATTTTGGAGACTTTTAGGGCATTTTTTCTTAAAGTACCTTTTCAAACTCACCATTTTCCTTGTCCCCTCTGAGTCTCCAAAGACACAAGTGTTAAATCTCTTGATATAGTTCTAATGTATCTCTGGGCTCCCATTAAAAAAAAATAGTCTATTTTCTCTGGGAACAGGTTGAGCAATTTCTGTTGTTCTGTCTTACATAACAGTTAATTGATTCTTCCCTCTGTCACCTCTATTTTGCTGTTGAGCCTATTTATTGAGCTGTTTATTTCAGTTATTTTATTTTTGAGTTCTGAAATTTCTATTTGGTTCTTCTTTATATCTTATACTTATTTGCTGATATTTTCTATTCCTTTGCTAAGGTTTCTATTTCTCATTTGCTTCAAGTGTGCTTTCAATCACTTATTAAAGTAATTTTAGGATGACTGTTTTAAAGTCATAGCCATGTAATTCTGTGTGTCGTCTACATGTAAGCATCAATGGATTACTTTTTCTCATTCAAGTTGATAGTTCCATGACTCTTAGTATAATGAAGGACTTTAAAAATGGAAACCTACTTACTTTAGGCATTATGCTACAGGACTCTGGATATTAACCTTGTTTCAGCAGCTTTCTCTGACATCATTCTGTTTTGATGGATGGAGGGGAGCAGTGCTGCCTTATTCTATCCAGGTTCTTCACCCTGTCTCCTTTGACACTTGGGGAGAGGGGCTCATCATTGCTGCTGGGTGAGGTTGGGAGTTCAGACTCTCTGCCAGACCTCCACTGACAGCACCACCCTCGCTGGAAGGGGATAGTGGGCTTCACTGCTGCTATTCAGCTGTCCCCCACTGACACCATGGGGAGGTTGGTCTCCTTCATCCTGACTGGTGGAGAAGGTCCAGGCTCAATCTTGGCTGGTGGTGGTACGCATGGGTCATCGTTTTTTCCGTGGTATGTGATTGAAGAAGCATATTAATTATCTAAAACTTTTCTGTCTGGCTAGGCAGTTTGTTTCCTAGTGTTTGGGATTTTAAAAAAGTAGGCTTAGGGCCTTTTTCACCTGCATCCATTGGTGTTTCTGAAGCATCAACTTCTCTAGCACTCAGTTTGGATTACATGAGGCAAAAATAAACCAAAGATATCGTTCCTTGGTTCCTGTTTGCTTCACAGATAGTGAAAAGCGTGGGTGTTAGCTCTACTTAGCAGGAGGAATAGGGAGAAGTGCATCCACTCCAGCTCTCAGATGTGGAAGTCTAGAATTCTAACATTCAGACACTGTCAGGTGGATTGAATGAGACTTTCCCATGCCCTGCCTTGTCCACATTTCTCTGGCCTCAACACTGTTTATGTCATTATTATATTACCTAGGTTTCCCTCCTGCTCCTTGACTTTCTTTATACAATTTAGGGGAAAGAAAAACAAAAACAAAAAACAAATGCATGGTCTATATTTACTTTAGCGGACTTTAGACTGTTAGATTTTCTCAGACCTTCCTTTCCAATCTCTCTTCCCAAGTTACCTGCTTAGCTGAGGCCACTCTAATTTCTGCTTTTGTTTTTTTAAGCTGCTGGTGGTGGCGTTTGGAATTAGAACTCCGCAGGCACAAAATGGAAACACTCTGCCCTCCCCCAGATCGCAGATAAGCTGCCAGTCCTGTCACCAGCCTCTGCAGGAGTTTGGGAGGCTGCAAACCTTGGAAACAGCTTCCATGGTGTTTGTGGTGCCTGTAAATATGGCAGAAAGCCTCCAGCTACAAAGTTTGTTTCAAGCCTTTTTGTTTAACAAAGTTTATTTTAAAACCCAAGCGTGTTCTTTTGTGGTGTGGATCTGTCTGCTTTTTTGAGACAACTCTGAAATTAGAGGCATCAGGCAAAATGGAGACACAAACTTTGTCCCCATAGCTGGACTCAACCCCTGGATGCCTGGGGAGTGAGCTGTCCTTTTTGTTCTTTTCTAGGTTTATGCATAAATTTTGCATTCATCCGAGCCCTAAAAAAACACAGAAGGCATATGACATAGATATCCTCTAAGGTGGACAGGAGCAAGAGAAAGCAAGGGCGTGCATGGTGCAGTGCTTTGAGGGTCTTAACGCTGGGGAGCCATTACTACCTTAGGCCTGAAGAGGCAAAGAAGGAGGTGATTGCCAGAGCCAGAGAGTGAGGCTGTAAAGAGGGCATCTCTCTGGCTACCGCTGGCCAAGTCTGACAGGAAGCCAGAGGCCACAGGAGCCCCTGAGTGCAATTGGTAATGGTGCAGAGCAGGGCAGGGAAGAGTAGAGAGGAGACCTAGAGGGCAGAGATGTCCAGCACTGCTTGTACCCTGACATAGACTGAGAGCACCCCCTCCCCCGCCCCTGTGGCTTCTTATCTCATGTGGAGTAAATGCCAGTGTCAGAATGGCCCACGGGCCTCATGCATGTGGCCTCTGCGGTCTCCCTGACCTCATCTCTCATGCATTTCTCTTGCTCACTCTATTCCAGGCAGACCGGCCCCCTTGTTCCTGGAAAACATCGGCAGGTCTCCAACTGAGCGCCTTCTCATTTGCTATTTTTCCTGGCTCAGTGGTTCTCAACCAAAGGCGATTTTGCCTCCTGGGGGACATTCTGCAATGTCTGAAGATATTTTTGTCACAATGGGGGAGAGGTGCTATGGCACCCAGTGGGTAGAAGACAGGGACGCTGCTAGATATCTTACAGTAGACAGGACAGCTTCCTCACATAGCACTGGGTTTCAAAAGCTCTGCATCTATCTGCAAGTCCATTCCCTCAGATTTGTGCATGGTGTCTTCTGCATCAATATAAGGTTTTTGTTTGAATGTCTCCCTCTCAGTAGCCCCTTCCCTGACCATCCTATCCAAGGCCAGGATCCACCCTCATCTCAACACTCCTTGTTGCCTTTTTCCAATATATTTTTCTACATAACACTTATTACCTTCCAACACACTATGACATCTTTTTGTTTAGTCTTATTTTATTTTTAATTGACACATAATACTTGTACCCCCAGCCCCTGGTAAATACTACTCTATGTCTACTTCTATGAGATCAGCACTTTTAGATTCCGTGTATGAGTAAGATCATGTGGTATTTGTCTTTCTGTGCCTGGCTTATTTCACTTAACATAATGTCCTTCAGGCTCATCACCCATGTTGTTGCAAATGACAGATTTTATTTCTCTTGATGGCTGAATAGTATTCCATAGTGTACATGGAACACATTTTTAAACTTATATTTTAAGTTTAGGGGTGCATGTGCAGGTTTGTTACATAGACAAATTGTGTCATGGGGGTTTGTTGTACAGATGATTTCATCACCCAGGTATTAAACCTAGTATCCATTTGTTATTTTTCCTGATTTTCTCCCTCCTCCCACCCTCCACCCTCCGGTAGGCCTCAGTATGTGCTGTTCCCCTCTATGTGTCTATGTCTTCAAGCATCAAGCTCCTACTTACAAGTGAGAACATGTGGTATTTGGTTGTCTGTTCCTGCATTAGTCTGCTAAGGATAATGACCTCCAGCTCCATCCATGTCCCTGCAAAGGACACAATAGCAAAGACATGGAATCAACCTAAATGCCCATCAATGATAGACTGGATAAAGAAAATGTGGTACCTATATACCATGGAATACTATGCAGCTATACCACATTTTTGAAACCCATCCATCCATTGATGGACATTTAGGCTGATATTATATCTTGGCTATCATAACTAGTGCTGCAAAAACATGGCAGTGTAGATATCTCTTCAGCATACTGATTTCATTACCTTTGGATATATATCTGGTAGTAGGATTGCTAAGTCATATGTTAGTTCTGTTTTTTAGTTTTTGGGAACCTCCATACTGTTGGCCATAATGGCTATGCTAATTTACATTTCCATTAACAGCACGTAAGAGTTCCACTTTCTTCACAGCCTTAACAGCATTTATTGTTTTTCCTTTGGATAATAGCTATTCTAGCTGGGATGAGCTGATACTTCACTGTGGTTTTGATTTACATTTCCCTGATGATTAGTGATGTTGAGCCTTTTTAAAGATACTTGTTGGCCATGTGTAAAATTTCTTTTGAGAAATGTCTATTCAGGTCTTTCGGCCATTTTTAATTGCAGTGTTTCGGCCATTTTTAATTGCAGCGTTTGTTTTTGTGGTGGCTGAGTTCCTTCTATGTTCTGGATGCCAACTGCATGTCAGATGCATAGGTCGCAACTGTCTTCTCCCTTCTGCAGGCAGTCTTTTCACTCCATTGTTTCCCTTGCTGTGCAGAGCTTTTTACTTTGATATAATACCGTTTGTTTATTTTTGCTTTTGTTGACTGTGATTTTGAGTTCTTACGCAAAAAATCCTTGCCCAGGCCAGTGTATGGCATCTTTTTATTAACATTAGAAGGTGATCTCCATGGGATGTAGACTTTTGTCCATTTTGTGCACTGCCATTTCCCTAGTGTGTGACGTGCTAGGGATATGGCAGGTACTTCATAAATATTTCTTGGATGATAAAATACATTTTTACACAGACAAGTTTGTCACCTCTATCTCCACTGCTTGTTTCTAGAATTGAATCTGGGCTTCACTTTTGCCTGTCCAAAATGGCCAGCTGTTACCTGCAAACCAAGTAGAGAAATAGTGCTTTCCACCAATGAATTCTATTTAGATCCGTGGAGTGAAGGGGACAAAGTGCAGGCACTTTTCTTAAAGAACGTCTTCTTTTTGCATCCTCACTGTATTTTTTCAGAAAACAAGATGAAATGAAAACCTCTTTCTGCCTGTTTTCTGGAAGCTACTAACTTTACCATTCACGTGTTCTTACTGTTCACTTGTTCTTACTAGGACCTTGTCTGGCCCTGCAATATCTTCTTGAGGAGCTCAGAGCAGAGCTGCCTGGAATGTTCTAGGTCGTAGCACTCAGGTATTTTATAAGTAAGATGGGGTGCATGTTTCTCTTTTTATTTTAAAGTCCAAGGTTCATCTTCCTGAGGATATTCAGCCTCTACGTTTCATTTAATTCACACAACGCACTGGCTGTATATCTTTAGGGAACATATAATAATATGCCAGTGCTAATGTTTTATTTCACCGTTGTAATTCTCTTTTGTTCCATTTGTAGAAAAATGCACACACGAATACATTCCAAAGATGTTGGAATTCCATTTATATCCAGCTCATCCATTATTGGCATAATTTATATTTCAGAAAGTAATTTATTGTTTCTCTGAAGGAAGTCCAATATTTGAAATCAGTTATCTTACAATGAATAAAATAAAAATTTAAAGCCAATTTAACCTTTCCATTACCTGCAGTGCAGCCAAGGCAATTAAGAAGCTTCTTTCAGATTAAAGTCGAGCTTACAATAATTGAATGGATTTCATTCTAAGCCTCCCTTGCTTCGACATTACCTTAATGTTCAATTTCTTATTGCGTGGACATGGATCCAAGCCCATTTCCCCACAAGGAAGGGAGGTGCAGGCTCATTTCCAAGAGAAGCTCTAAATGTGAGCATTTCAAGACAACAAAGTAATATGAGAAGCTCTGTTCTCTTGATATTTGGTAAAACCCATAGGGAAAATTAAAGCCGCTTAATCTTGGCCTTGTTATCAATAGTCTTCCGAGACTTGCTGCCCCACTATGGCCCTATTCTCTGTGATAAACCTACTCATTCTCCCCATGGGAGGTGGTGCTTATTTTCTTAGTCTGTGCTGGGCTCGTAGGCCAAGTTGAAAGACATCATCAGTGGGGTCAGAACATCTAAATAACTAGATAGGATAAATTTATTCAATCATTCATTCATTCATTCATTCACCAAATATGACCAGCCTTATAGTGCTATGGCCTAGGAAGGGAAGCAGAGATCAAACAACGATCACAAAAACACAAGTACATTTGCAACGATGTGTTTTGTACCCATCATGATAATGAAACCATTGGATTGCAGCCAGTATTTCAGAGGTAAAAGAAATAGAGTGAAATAGAATGCCAAATATCAGTGCATTGTTTGACATAAAAGCAACATGGACACATACCTGTATCAGTCAGCATAGGATAGGTTATGCTGTGGTAACAAGTAGTCCCCATATCTCAGTAGCTTAAAAACACCTTTTCATGGCTTGTGCATGCTGCAGGTCTGTAACTGATCAGCAGGGCTTGCTCTTCTCATCAGGGTCACTCAGGACCCAGGTTGAGGGAGCAGCTACCACCTTGAAAGAGTTGCCAGTTGCCTACAGAAAAACAGGAGTGGAGGGTTTCACTGGTGCCTGTGCTGAGTAAGAGTTAATCATGCTTGGACCCACTTCCCCACAAAGAAGTCACAAAATGCAATCCTACAACGTGCCGAAAAGGCAAACGTTTTTGGGTGATAATTGTAAAACCCATTTTTTCATAGGAAAGTTTGGTAACTACTACTCAAGATAACTTTAACATTTTATTCCAGCAAAGCAATAGGAAGTCATCTTTGATAGTAAGCCCTGCCTTTTATACCCTGCTCCTCGGGCCTATCCTGCCTGCAGGACCCATGCTGTCAGCATCACATCGCCCCTGACTGGAGCTCACTCAACACCAGCGTGTGTCCATCGTGCCACTGCTGAGGCGGAATGGCCAACAGGATGACGCTCTCTGTGTCCAGTCATGTGCAAGTGACTCTCCTTCAATGAAGAAGCCGCTGAGATGCTTTGCTCTTGGTGGAGTGGGTGTGTCAGGTCACTCGTGCACTGGACCTCCTGTGAAGTGACATGTGTCTAGGTGCTTTCTGACCCCTGAAGATGCTGCTGGTGGCAACAGAAATTAGTTTGCATGAGGATGGACCTTTGACCCATTAATATCCCACCATAACTACCCAACCCAACCACCTCCTACTGGTTAGAGAGGAGCCATGAATTATTTCACCTCCCTAAAAAATCCTTCCAAGAGTGTGTAGAGAGGCTGCGGTGAAAGGTGAGAGGAGCTGACACTGAACGCCTCCGTCAGAAGCAAAGCCAGTGATTCTCCAAGACCTTCCAGGACCATTACAAGCTCCAAGATGGTCCCCCAAGCTCCACCAACCACCTCAGTTGGCTGCAGTGAAGTGAATGTTTTGTAGTGTGTCCGGAAGCCACTGTGAATCTCTCATCTGCCTACTTGTCTGCTTGCAACTGACTGGAGAATACAAGCTTTTACTTTTTTGTGCCTTCTACGTCTTGTACATATTCCCCTTTTCAGCACACTCTAACCTGAACTGTGCCTGGAAAGGGATCCTGGGACATGTGGTTCTCAGCCTTGGAAGGGTGGTGGGCTGAGTTCACAACACATGCTCCAGCATGATGCTGCATTAGATAATGACCTACCTTACAGTGGATCACATCGTAAATTTAACATCGTGTAGACTTCCCAGCTTCATAGAACCACTGTTTAACTTCCATAAATGTAATACATAAGAAAAATGTTTTTGTGACCTGACTGGACAGTCATTGCAATATTTTATAAGTAGAAGTCAATGATGGGAAATAACTGCAGTGCGCACAATTCCTTCTAGATAATGTGCTGCTGTTTGCCACGGCCGTCAGCCTAACTGCTGCCCTGCTGTGCCAGAAGGGAGTTGAGCCAGAGCATGGGCCTCACAACCATGCCGGTGCCCAAAGAGATGCTGACCTTGGAGGATTTACAAAGGAGAAATGCTTTCACTACGTGACATCATTATTCCACAGAGAATCAGAGGACCATGGCTCCTGTTCTGAGGTAGCACTGTCATAATCTTTCCTGTGAAGTGCAGGGAGAAAAAGAAGCTGTCGGAAGCCAAAGAGAAGCCTTTCTGAGCGACCTCTGGTGATCAGGAAGGGAACAGGCTATGAAGAAATACCGAGTGACATGAGGGGGTTGGGGAGGAGTTCTCTCTTTGTTTCCTTAAATACAGTTAAGCAGAGCTGGGTGGATCGTCCCGAAACTCCCCGGAGCTGAGTTACTGCATCAGGAATTCAGACTGGGATGAACAGCCTGGCTGGTTTCCAACAGAGGGAACTCAGCATCGTGACAGTGTTTCTATCACCCTCTCCCAGCCTTCCGGAATTCCTTGCTCCCTGCTTCTCTTTTTTCCTCTGGAGCCTTCAGTGGACATTTACAATATTGAGTCTGTCTCCTCCTTCCTCTGTCAGCAGCCAGCCTGGCTGCTGCAGACCTCCTGGGGCACAGTAAGTTGCTGAACAAAATCTCCTTTTCAACAACTCCATTAAAAACCTGGAAAACAGAGGGGATGCTTTCCACTCTGGCCTCATTCTCATGCTTCCCAGGGGTACTCTAGGGTGGGAGTGCTCAGCTATTAGAGGAGATTAGAGCTGATGGATCTGTCTGAATGGAGCTCCTGTGCCTCCCTGAGGCCTGAGATGCAAATGGAAACCCTTTCTCTTTCCCTGGGCTTTCTTGGGGGAAAACAGAGAAAAGCCCTTTGGTGTAGTCAGTGGGAATTCTCTGGTTGGCCTCTTGGTGTTGATCTCTCTTAACAATGCTCAGAAAAATAAGGGCTGGGCCTTTCTTCCTGGCCTTTATCCGAGTGAAATTTCATTCCTTTGCTTTCTAGGAAGAGCTCAGATATCTAGAAATAAAAATGTCTTCAAGCCACTTTCTTGCAGTTTTCACATATCCATCTTTGTGGCTCATGCTATATTCTCTCCTGTCTCCAGCTTCCTTTCTTTCCCCCATGACAGTTTTCCCCTTTCTTGCTGTGGTCTCCGTCCCGTTCCTGCTTATGTTCACACCTTTGTGTGGTCTCCTCCCCAGAGGGCAGGCAGGACCTGAAACTTGCTCTAACTAATAGCAGGTGGTGAAGGCGATGGGCTGTGCATGTTCGCATCATGTGATGTTGGGAGACCCGTCTTGCTAGGACTCTCTTCTTGGCTTGATGAAGCAAGAGGCCACGTCAGGGATCCGTGAGGCCAGAAAGGAGGGCAGCCTGCAAGAACTTCTGCAATAACCTGCGTGAATTGGAAGCAGCTCCTTCCCCGGCCTCACATTCAGATGAGCTCTCCTCCCTGGATGATAGATGCCTTGATCAGATCACACTTCTCAGCAGACTCAGCAAAGCCATGCCCAGCCTCCTGGCCCACAGTAACCATGAGGAAGTAACTGTATGTTGTCTAGGGGCCTTAAGTTCATGGTCATCCATTCCCCAGCAATAGATAATATTGATAAAGGAGGTAGAAAGAAATTATTTAGGCAGACAGTGAGAGTAGAAGGGTCCTCAGCAGAGCTTCCCTTTTAACAAAAAGCAGCCCAAGAAATCATTTCTTGTCTAACAAAGAGCAGCCTGACGAAGCAAGCTGCAAACACAGCTAGGCCAGCTGGAAGCTCGCATGAGGGATGGCAGGAGCTGTGCCAATAGAAAAGGGCTACCTGGGGGCCACACGTGTCCAACATGGAGGCTCCATCTTCCCTGCTTTGCTTACCACGTGTACAGTAAAGGAATGCGCAACATGGCGCAGCTCAGGCAGAGGACCTGCCTGCATAGTAAAAGATGAGGGTGGGGGCCACCACAGATTCGTGACCTATGCAAATGGCTCACCGGTTCTAACCAGTTTTTCTCACTCTATGCTAATGGTACATTTGGTCCAACCAGTCTTTCATGCCCTATGTAAAACAGACACTGGCTCCTCACCGGTTCATCCCTAAAACCCCCTGCATTTCACCATGGGTCCAGCAGCCCCCTTCTCCGGGACCCCTCTCTGCAGCAGAGAGCTATTCTTTCTTTCACCAACTAAACTTCCAGTCTTTTTTTTTTTTTTTTGAGTCGGAGTCTTGCTCTGTCGCCCAGGCTGGAGTGCAGTGGCACGATCTCGGCTTACTGCAACCTCCGCTTCCTAGGTTTAAGTGATTCCCCTGCCTCGACCTTTCAAGTAGCTGGGACTATAGGTGCACGCCACCATGCCCGGCTAATTTTTTGTATTTTTAGTAGAAACGGGGTTTCACCGTGTTAGCCAAGAGGGTCTTGATCTTCTGACCTCATGATCCGCCCACCTCGGTCTCCCAAAGTCCTGGGATTACAGGTGTGAGCCACCGCGCCCGGCCGTAAATTTCCACAGGTAACCTCACTCTTCGTATATCGGTGTCCTTGTTCTCCACGGCCGTGAGAACACGAACCTTAGGTGACACTCGTACATTCAGGTTGTTTCCATATACCCACTTTGCCTCTTTTAAAAGAGAAGAATCAGATGCCCCTGAGAGATATTTTTCAGATGATAGACCACGCAGGACGTCTCTCTGCTGCTGGGCATCTATCTGTGGCCTCTGTCGGCACCCTCCACTCCCCATCTTATCAGTGCCTTTCCATCCTGAAGTGCTGGAATAATTATCCGATACTGATATGGCCTCATCCTGTCAGCGACTAATACTCGGCCTACTTCCTGCTGACACTGCATTCCTCATGAATAATTTGTTTCAGACCAAACTGGATAATTTGTAGGCCACCTTCCCTTTAAAGAGCGTTTCAAGTAGCTGTTGTCATCTGTG
Organism: Cacajao melanocephalus; assembly: GCA_963573385.1. Classification (NCBI taxonomy): domain Eukaryota; kingdom Metazoa; phylum Chordata; class Mammalia; order Primates; family Pitheciidae; genus Cacajao; species Cacajao melanocephalus. The sequence goes on from CAUYLG010077433.1 coordinate 49,141, forward strand.
AAATAAGTTTGGTTTTTATAAATGAACTGTATTATAAATCAATGAACCCGACTCTTAAGTATACCGGGATAATTTACGGCTGTTATGGAAGGCAGCAAAACCTGCTCTCAAGCTTATGATTAAATAGGATTCTACCTGTGAGTAGAAAGCCCATTCCTCACACTCCTTCATGCACTGTCTGGGTGCTGCCTCCTTCTCCCCTTCTTTTCCATCATGGAGGGCAGCAGTAGCCATCACTGAATGAATTTTGGTTTTTCTACAGAAACACGGTTCATCGGTCTGTTTTTAGGTGGTAAGAGTCAGGGAGGCATTCCTGAGTCTAGTCCCATTAAGTGTATAAATTGCATGAAATGTGGTAAAAACTCTCTCCTGCAGAGAAGACCCCAGTATTGGTCAGTTTGGGTTAGAGCACAAGCTTTTTGCACTAGATAGTCCCCATCTACCCCTTAGACTCTTCACTGCCCTATGCCTCGGGGGCTAAGTTTTATAAATGCATTCATAGGCTCCATTGTCTTTGGTTTGCTTTGGCCAATGAGACGCTCTGCAGAAGATGGAGGGCAGGAGGAGAGAGGCTGCTGTATTCCTTCCACTGGCTTTTCCCTGCAGGGCCTCAATGGGTTGGCTGCATCTCAGCTCCTGCAGGGAAGGCTCCCCTCCCTGATCCTGCAGGTCTTGGGGTGGCATCAGGCTCTACAGCTGCTAGTCTCATCTTGCCTCCACCCTTGACAACGGTGCCTTTACTAAACTCTCCTCCAACTTCCTTTTGGAATGTGACATCCATGCCCTGCAAGGCCTGAGCAGCATGCTGTCAGCCCTGATAGCTGCCTGGGCATGATATCCCCATACATGGGAAGTCCTTCTTGACATATTTCTCTACACCTGTCTTTTCCCTCTGCCCTCTCCCTTTCAAGCAGAAAGTCAGCTTCAGACATAGATACGATGGAGAAGAGAGCAAAAGTAGCCTGGGAAACTTCTTGAATTGTTCCAGATGTCAATGTCCCTGAGAGGGTTTGGAGATCAATACTGTCTAACTTGGAAGCAGGAGGGGAGGCAAGGCAGGGTGGCTTATGCCTGTAATCCCAGCACTTTGGGAGGCCAAGATAGGAGGATCACTTGATGCCAGGAGTTCGAGACCAGCCTGGGCAACATAGCAAGATCCTCAATCCTCGCCTCCTAAAAAAAAAAAAAAAAAAAAAGCAGCTGGGCATGGAGGCACATCCTGTAGTCCTGGCTGCTTAGGAGCCTGGGGTGGGAAGATCTCCTGAGCCCAGTGAACTGTGATTGTGCCACTATCTTCCAGCATGGGTGACAGAGACCCCGTCTGTAAAAAAAAATATATATATATTAAAAAGCAGGAGGGATCATAGAGGGGCTTTTCTACAGGCCATGTGCTATGTGGGTATTTTGGCATTGTCAAATGCCAAAGGTGACAAGGTGACAAGACCCCAGGGAAAGATGTGCCTAAAGAGACCGCACCATGGGCAGATTTGCATGTACCAGGGTGGACCTGCAGGGAGACGCTCACCAACTCAATGCTCACCACTGAGGCAAGCTTCACAGACACAGAACCAAAGGCCAACCCACCTGGGTCCTAAATCTCGCTGTACCACTGCCCCAAGGAAGCCTGGCCCCACGTGGGACCCAGAGGGAGGGCTGCCCCGTCAAGGGAGCCAGCGTGTGTCGTGCTTACTGTGCAGCGAACATCAAATGCCTTATCTATGTGAAGTAACCCACCATCCCCAAATCCATGAGGACTTTACAGATGGGGAAACTGAGGCACAGGACAGTAGAGAAACTTTTCCTAGGTCGCATAGCTAGGAGTGGCCGACAATCTACACCCCAGGTCCTGCTACTCCACTGTCACTCAAAGACTGCAATCAAAGTGAACCATACCAACCTAGAAAAACACAAAGAAAGCTTTTTCCAGCCAGCGCGGTGGCTCACACTTGTAATCCCAGCACTTTGGGAGGCCGAGGTGGGCAGATCACCTGCAGTCAGGAGCTCAAGAGCAGCCTGGCCAACATGGTGAAATCCCGTCTCTACTAAAAATACAAAATAGCCAGGTATAGTGGCAGGCACCTGTAATCCCAGCTACTTAGGAGAATCACTTGAACTTGGGAGGCAGAGGTTTCAGTGAGCCAAGATTGTGCCATTGCACTCCAGCCTGGGCAACAAGAGTGAAACTCTGTCTCAAAAAAAAGAAAAGTAAGAAAGCAAGAAAGCTGTTTTCTCTGCATATGAGTTTCCCATGATGGCCGCAGTCAGGGTGAGGCTGGTGATGCCAACGGGTGTTTCCTCAAATCACCAAGGGGACCTGTGGATGCCATTCACATCATGGACTCCTGAGTCCGCAGGGAGAAAAGCTCAGATTTCAGATTTGCCAACATTTTAGAAAACTGTAGAATCTCGAATCTGGAAGGGATGATTCCATCTGGTTTCCTACCTTTACACAAGGGTTGATGGTTCCCTCCTTCCTCAGAGAATGTCAGGTGACAGAGCAGTCTCTCTCAGGACCTCATCCCGGAATTTAGCATTCATCCCTAGCCTGGCTAAGAGTGCACGCCCCTGACCTTACCCTGTAGTAGGGAAATGTAGTTTAAAATGAGCTCCTAACCTCCTAACCTCCTTCTCCTGTCCGTCTCCTTCAAGGCAGCTTGCCTATCTCTTGCGAGCACTTCCCATTCTCTGAAATGATCTGGCAGGTGCGTTATCCTGCCTGCCTGCCTGCCTTTATGATGGAAGCCTCATGAAACCAAGTCTGTGTGTCTCTTTCCCTGATTCATCCCCACATCCTGAGCAGCACTGGGCAGATGGGAGAAAATAAAGTCATATTTTGTTGAATGCATCAGTCATCCTTACAATTGAGAATCGCCAAGTGAATCATAGGCACACAGGCTGTCCAAGTTGGAAAGGATCTTAAACTCCTTCCAGTCCAATTTCCCACCCAACACACACATCCAAAGTTCCATTTGTTGCAGAATCGTGTCCCACAAATGTTGCTCTGACTTTAAGGCCGTTTCAAAAAGAATACTGGTTTTGTTTTGTTTAGTTTGTCTTTTTGTGTGTGTGGACAAAGAAGCAGCTGCTGTTTCATCAAGCACAGAAAGTGGAGCTCCTTCATGACATCTTGTTTGGGAGCTGAGTGTATATCATTTGGGAACAACTTACAAAGATGGTCAATTTTGCAATTAACTGTTGGGATGAGCAAAAGGCTAAAATCCTGCAAATAGTAGATCATTTGATTTTAAAAGTCAGCTTTTGTTAATGAAACGCTGTGCTTTACTCAAACTATTTTCCCATCTTACAAGTGCCAATTACCTGCCTGAAATGTACAAACCCAGTGTTAAGAGATGGGCTTTCATGTCTCTAAACCATCATTTGAAAAAATTGTAATAAAAGTTAAAAGGATTGTTAGTATCAAGTGCTGGGAAGTATATCGGAAACAGGTATCTTTTTACACACCCACTCCCCGTGGGAACAGGACTTGGAATTTTAAAAGCATACACCAATTTCACTTCTCAGAAATTTCAACAAGAGGAATGTTCTCCTCCACATATGAGTATTTCAGCACAGATTAATAAAGAAAAACTGGGAACAACTTAAAATATACATTAGTAGGGAAATGTAGTTTAAAATGAGCTAAACCTACATATAATAATGTAAAAAATCTCCACGATATATTGTTGAATTTAAGTTCCCAAAGGTACCTAGAGTTTGTTAACTTTTCAAAGAAGATGCACACAGACCCCACACAACATACTCTAACTCTGAAGTTGTAGGGTCCAATGCATGTATGCAGTTTTACAGAGCAGTCCGACAGGTACAAAACAAACAGAAATCAACGGCTCAGCCCAGGGAAAAGAGAAAAGGATGTGGGGGGTTTGAAAGAATGGTTGATGAGAACTTCAGCATTACCCTTGAATTTCAAAGAGAATATATGTGTGTAGTCCTGGTGCAATTAAAATTTAATTAAAGAATAGTGCTGTTATAAATCACAGAAACAAATATAAGAGCGTCAGGGTAGGGGGAGAAAATGGCATTGTCAGCATTCAGATATATTAATAATACCCCCATTTTGACTTTATACATGAGATGAAGAAATTTTTTTTCTCCCTATAACATAAGAGATGAGCAGTAGCTTTCTGGAAACTGTTCAATCAATGCAAGGGACCCACACATGGTGTGGCTTCTGTGCTTTACATCCAGAAGTTGATTCCACTCAGCATTGCCTGTGAGAATGGCCTGAAGGCAAACAAAAGCTGGAGAGGCGTGAGGTAGACAGACACAGAATGGGGGAACAGCAGAGAACGCTCTCACCTTGCTTGTCTCATGCCTTGAGGAGGAAGCCGCCCCTTCTGTGTGCTTGTCCACGTCTCCTCTTACCCTGGAAACATAGGCTCCTTGGGACCTGCTGAACGGTGTCCAGGGTGGCAGGCATGTTTTCACATGCCCTGGCCTTCATGCCTCCTACACGTGAATGGTCCCTGGGAGGCCGGTAAACCCAACAGCACATCAGAGAATTCCCTAGGATATGAATACCTGGAATTGGGAACAAGAGCTGGATTCCCAAAGGCAGTGGAACCACTATCTCTCAAACCTGGGCACTGTGGTCAGCCATATTTTCCACTCAACAAAGAATTCAGGTATGGGGCAGGTGCAGTGGCTCACACGTGTAATCTCAGCACTTGGGAGGCCAAGGTGGGTGGATTGCTGGATGTCCATTATCGGCAACCTAGTGAGACCTCACCTCTATAAAAAATAAAAAAAAAAAATAGCCAGGTGTTGTGCTGTGTACCTGTAGTTACAGTTCCCTAGGAGGCTGAGGCTGGAGGATTGCTTGAGCCTGGGAGGTGGAGGTTGCAGTGAGCTGAGATGGTGCCACTGCACTCCAGCCTGGGTGACAGAGCAAAATTCTGTCTCAAAAAAAAAAAAAAAAAAAAGAAAGAAAAGAAAAAAGAGAATTCAGGTCCACAGTGAGAGAGGATAAGACTGATATACACAGAGACAGGAGATGGTGAGGAAGGGCCCAGCTGGCCTTCTAGCCCACCTTCCAGTTCTGCTGACGTTCACCTCTTCCTGCTTGGTAATTGCACAGCCGCCTTCAGATTCCCTGAGTGAATAAATTCCCTGTTGTACAGACAGGAAGGATCCCACTTCAAAGCAGTGGCTCCTGTGAACCCATCTCAGCAGTCTGGACATGGACGTGAGGAGGGTTTCTCCTCAATAAAGTCTCTCCACACCAGGACAGCTTCCATTCCTGCTCTGGAACCTGCCTAAGGTGAGCTGAAGGGGTCACTGGTGTCTTTGATGATTCCAGACTTTTCTTGGCGAGACAAGGTGTAAGGGAAGTCAACTAACTCCTTTACCACATCCAAGGTTACTGTGTCTCTACCGAGCACCAATATTATTCCATATTTATGAAATATATATTGAATCATGCATTAAACCCAAGATGTGTGTAAAAGAGTGGCTCTGTGTCTATGGTGTTATCCTAGTAACCGAATGCTCTAGAAGAATCCCTACAGAATGTTCTAGAATTCCTACAGAGCATTCTAGAAGAATCTCTACAGAACATTCTGGAAAAGTCTCTACAGCATGTTGTAGAAGAATCACTGTCTGAGTAGAACTCTCACCTTAGTTCAGCTAAAGACAGGATTCTTGTCACACGACCAGAAAAAATGTAGGCTCACAGATGATTTGAAGGAGAATAAGAATGGAATTTATTGGGCAAAAAGGAAAAAAAAAGGAAAACAGGGACTCTCTAAAAGCCAGAGCAAGAATCATGCTAGTATATTCTTCCTGCTTCGTGACTTGAATCCCAGGTTCCACCCAGGAAGAGGAGGGGCCTGGCTCCTCCCTCACGCAAGAGGCGCAAAACTCTGTGGTTCCACCCCAGTGCACTCCTCCCGGGGTGCAGGCTCGCTGGAGTTTCTCTGGGGACCCCTTCCCACCCGGCTGTCTCAGAGAGACCAGACGGTCACTTACACTTCCTTCAGCTGTAGTAAGCGGTACTGAGGCCTTGTGGGACTGCTTCCTGGAGGAACTTTACAGAGTTCTGCCTCTCTTTTCTTTATTTTTATCTTACAGAGACGAGGTTTCACCATGTTTGCCAGGCTGGCCTTGAATTCCTGGCCTCAAGTGACCCATCCACCTTGGCCTCTCAACATGCTGGGATTACAGGCATGAGCCACTGCACCAGGCCATGTGTCTCAGCTTTGATGAGAATCAGCTCATCTAGGGGTGACAGAACTGTGGGATGTGATCTCACACAGTCAGGCTTTGTGACTTCACAATGGAGAGAGCCCTCTCCAGACGCCCACACCCTTCTGCCTGCTGCTTCCCAGGGGAATTTCACTCTGAGACTCTGACATCATCTGGAATGTGCATTATCCTGCCAATGGCTGCCTTCCTCTAAGATGGAAGCCTCAGGAAAACAGGCTCATACCTGTCTCTTTCTGTGATTCATTTGGCAGCTACATCTCCTACATACAGACACAGAGATGGGATGGTCAGGGCAGATTCCCTATCTCACTATACAGAATGGTTTCGAGTGGTCAGGCACGGTGGTTCATGCCTGTGATCCCAGCACTTTGGGAGGCTGAAGTGGGCAGATCACCTGAGGTCAGGAGGTTGAGATCAGCCTGGGCAACATGGTTAAACCCTGTCTCTATTAAAAATACAAAATTTAGCCAGGCATGGTGGCGAGTGCCTGTAATTCCAGTTACTTGGGAGGCTGAGACACAGGAATCGCTTGAACCCAGGAGGTGGAGGTTACAGTGAGCTGAGATCGTGCCACTACACTCTAGCCTGGGCAACACAGTGAGAATCTGTTTCAAAAAAAAAGGAAAGAGAAGAAAAAGAATGGTTTCTAGTGACCTATTTTTTTATCCGATGTGACATGACTGCTCTAAATAGGACTGGACGAATGCTCATATTCTTGCCTTTCCACTCAACTCTTCCCTTAGAGTAGGGTATTAATTGTACAAACTCTGGATCTTCATGCACCTGTACTGGGCACTGGCTTAGCTGCTCACCAGCTTGGGAGAGCCACGTAACCTCCCTGTGTCTCAGTTTCCTCCTCTGCAACACAAAGATGTGTATTCACTAGAAACACACTAGTTGCTATTAGTTTATACAAGTAGGAGTTATTTTTCTCACAAAGCAGAAGTCCTGAGGCATCGCTCCAGTCGCTTGGCTGTATCCAAGGGCCATATGCCTGTACCTCCCTTCATCTCTTCCTCATGCTCACAGCATGGCTGCCACAGGTCCTGCCATCATATCAGTGTTTAAGGCAGGAATAATTGGGGATGGTGGTAGCCATACTGTTCTTCTCTCTTTTTTCTCCCCATTTGCTACTTTTAAATAAGAAAGTACAAGCATTACCAAACTTGCTGTATCTTATCAGCTGGTACTATGTCACAAGGCTTCCCTTTGCCGTAGAGAAAGAGATACTTACTTTTTCATCCTTAGTTGAAGCAGCAGAAAAAGGGGAAGTCAGGGATGGATTTAGGGTTAGCTAAATGGCACTAGGAAGATTAAATAAAAGCACCTGTGATACCCAGATGCTCAAATTATTGATGATTGTTTTTGCATTGGCCTAGCAACGATTCATATTGGATATTACAGAAATGCCTCTATTCATGTTAGTAGATATTCATAGTATCATTTTATGAGTTTTACATACGTTAACAGAATCATAGCATTTTTGGCCTAATCAGTGTTTCAGCATCACTTAGTTTAATGCTTTCTTGATGAGATCTTGATGAACCTCTTAATGTCTTAAGTAACTTGTCTCTAAATATTATTACTACTACTGGGATCTCTTTTTATCCCTTTACAATTTTTATTAAAGCTTATTTTTTTCCTATTACAGTGGGAGATGGCGCCAGGAATATAGTCATTGCTTGATAACGTTAGTTAGTACGTGGCAGGACCAGCAGTAGTAATGATACATCCACTGTTAGAATTTTGGTGTGTTTTCTTCTAGGCAAGCCATGTACTAGACGTGTCAGTTATTGCTATCATAGCCCTCTCTTCTCTGAAATTTTCCTGCCACCCACAGCTCTTTTGAAGGGTGTACTTTGGCAGCCAAAGGTAAGACTGTGCCTGCACAGGACACAATTGGACATCAAACCCAGAAGGAAGGAAGCAGCCTTCCAGTGAGACAGAGCCTTTGAGGGCCTCTCTCGAGACAGTAAGATGACACAGAGGTCGAGTTTCCCAGAGAGTCTGCTCCTGTAGAGTCACGTAGACTTGGAGGTGGTGGCGGAGGAACATCAAGCATGAGGAGTGGAGACGTGGAGGCTCAGGGTCCTCAGAGAGGAAGTGACGGGGGTTGGTGAGAAGACTCGCTGATGGATGGGCACAAGTGTGAGAGGCCACAAGCTCTTGCTGGGGAGGACGTGGAGTTTCCCTGATCTCTTTGTTTTTTTTATTTTTATTTTTTATTTTTTTGAGATGGAGTCTTGCTCTGTTGCCCAGGATGGAGTGCCGTGATGCAATCTCGGCTCACTGCAATCTCCGCCTCCTGGGTTCAAGTGATTCTCCTGCCTCAGCTTCCTGGGTAGCTGGGATTACAGTTGTCCGCCACCATGCCTGACTAATTTTTGTAGTTTTAGTAGAGATGGGGTATCACCATCTTGGCCAGGCTGGTCTTGAACTCCTGACCTCGTGATCCATCCACCTCAGCCTCCCAAAGTGCTGGGATTACAGGTGTGAGCCACCACACCCGGCCCTGATCTCTTTATTTAGTTTAAACTTTGGGTTCTGCAAAGTGGTCATGCTTTTGATGAACGTCCTTTTTTTGAGCCAGTTTGAGCAGGATTCTGTTCCTCACAACCAAAACTACACAAAGATGAGTAACCTTCATAGATGTTTGACACAGCATGGGAATAGAGCTCATATGCCTGTGGAAAGTCATGCATGGTGAAGTGCATTCCATGTCAGTGTACATCTTTCATAACCAGCTTTATCATAATATACTTTTTTTCTTACTTGAAAACATTTCCTTTATTAAAAATCTGAAAAACTCAGAAACAAGCATAGATGTCATTGGCAATCATATGACTAGAAAACTAAAAACCCCAAATCTGTGACTACTTGGTATGTTGATTGGATTATTTCCGATTAATGAAGATAAGTTATCCTGGCTGGAAAAACAGATAAATGTGAGTGTCTCAGTGTCTCACACAGTAAGTCTATTTCTCCTTCACATTACGTCACAACGTGATTTGGCAGAGTCTTTTCTCTGTGTAGACGCTCAAAGACCCAGGCCCCTTTGGCTCCAGATCCCTTTTACAAGCCAGTCCATAAAGAGAAAGGGGACCAAGCATGGGTAGTTTTTAAGGGCCATGCCTTTAGGCAATGTATATCAGTTCTCTGCATTTTATTGACCCATAATCCATCAGGTGGTTCTATCCGGCTGTAGGGAGAGAGGTTGGAAATGTAGTCTAGCTGTGTGCCCACGAAGAAGAGAAGAGCATTGACAGAGGTATGCCACTGTAGTGTCTGCACGATATTCTGTTCTCGTTATCCTTCTATGGGGTGGGGGGGGGGTTCTTAGCTGTTTGAGATTTATACAATGCATTAATTATTCTCGCCTATGGTATTAGTCAGCTGAGGCTGCCATAACAAAAATATCACAAGACTGGGTGGCTTAAACACAGAGATGTATTTTCTCATGATCCTGGAAGCTTGAAATCCCAGATTTAGATACCCACAGGTTTGGTTTCTAGTGAGGCCTCTCTCGCTGGCTTGCAGATGGCCCTCTTCTTGCTGCATCTTCACATGGCCTTACCCCTGTGTGCAGAGAGAGAGAGAGGGAGAGAGAGAGAGATTGAGATTTGATGTCTCTTCCTCTTATAAAGACAGTCCTATTGAATTAGGTCCTTATCCTTATGATTGTGTTTAATTACCACTTTAAAGACTCTAAATATATTATCACATTGGAGGTTAGGGATTCAACCAATGACATTTTGGGGGGCCCAATTCAATCCATAACAGCTGCTGAGGATTGCTCTTCTCTACTTCTGTCAATAACACCTTGCTTTTACTTTGGGGAACCTTGGCTTTTACTTACTTTCAAGCCAAGTTTGTGTCATTTGTTTAAGGCTAAAACACTCCCCGCATCTGGCTCCAGAAGATGGCACATATCCCAGACATGGCCAATCAGCCTGTTCTGCACTCTGGATTATTAGGCATGGGATTCACTGCTCACCAGCTTGCAAAAGGCACATAATCCCTCTCTCAATTTCCTCCTCTGCATTATGGAGATGAGACGTGTATTAATTGGAAACACAGCGGTTGCTAAAAATTTATATAACTGGTTATTTTTCTCACAAAGCAGAAGTGCTGAGGCATTACTTCAGTGGCTCAGCTACATCCAGGGGCTGTGTGGAATTGGTCCAAGTTGGGCACGTTACCCTAGACATGCCGGTGAAATGCCATTTTGGAAATTTTGCTGAAGCCACTGAAGAAATTTCCTAGGTTGCTGGAATAAATTACCACAAACTGGACGCCTTCAGACAACAGCGACTTATCATCTCAGTCTGAAATCAGGTGTGAGAGGGCTGGTTCCTCCTGGAGTGTTTTAGGGAGAGTGTGTCCATGCCTCTCTCCCAGCTTCTGGTGGGTGCTGCTGCCAGTCCTTAGCACTCTTCGGCTTGTAGGCGCATCACCCCAATCTCTGCTTCCATCTTTTCATGCCTTCTCTTCTATGTGGCCTCTTTTTTTGCCTTCTCTTCTGACACTTGTCATTCCATTTAGGGCACATCTTCATCCAAGAGGATCTCATCTCAAGATCCTTAATTATGTTGTCAGGGACCCCTTTTTCTCCAAATAAGCTCACATTCACAGATTCCAGATTGACGTATCTTAGGCAGATGGGAGGGGTGGGGCCCATTACATCGAATATAGAAAGCAATGGTCTCTTTCATCTGGAATTACTCTAGAAAAAGAGGTAAACCAAGAGCGGTCTGGGGCCACCATGAGGAGAAGGCTCACCTGAGAGTGCAGCTACACACTCAGAAGCAGGTTGTGTGGCTCCAGTCCAGAAGGTTTGAAGTGTGGGTCATCTCCGTCCTGCTGTGAGCCAGAGGGTGCACACCAGCACTGCACAGGCAGACTGCATCAGGACTCCTTCTGCACAGCAGCTGGGACGTGCACATCGGTCTCACACCACGTCCCCAGCACCACCTCTGGCCTCATTCCCATCTGTGTGGCTTCTAAATCCAGAGATTCTGTGAGTTATCCAAGGGCCTTGGAATACATCTCTTCTGCTTAAGTTAGCCACACTTGCTTTCTGTCATTTCCAGCCTAACAAATACAGCAAGTATCAGCAGAAACACAAGCCTGCTTGGAACTCAACCCACTGTCTCGAGTCAGTGGCCTTCCCACTCAAAATAGTGGCATCCAGCTGTGTCCTGCAGAGCGGGAGGAGGCCCACGCTCTTTGTCATTCTTGCTGCACTCCCACCAACACTCTGAAGTTTCTGGTCAAAGCTATTGATCACCCACTTCCACTTAATCTGTTCTAGAGAAACCAGCAGTTTAAGAAGAGGACACACCTGTCAAATCAGCACTTTGGGAGGCCAAGGCAGGTGGATCAGATCATGAAGTCAGGAGCTCGAGACCATCCTGGATAACATGATGAAACTCTGTCTCTACTAAAAATATAAAAAAAATTAGCTGAGTGTGGTGGCATGTGCCTATAATTCCAACTACTAGGGAGGCTGAGGCAGGAGAATCACTTGAATCCGGGAGGCGGAGGTTGCAGTGAGCTGAGATCGCACTACTGCACTCCAGCCTGGGTGACAGAGCGACGCCCCATCTCAAAAAAAAAAAAAAGAAAAAGGACAAGTAGCACATCTTTAAGAACACTTTTTTAAAAAAACCTCTCTCTGTGTCTCAATTTTCTCATTTATAAAATGGGAGTAATATTAAGATCCCCTCTCCAGGGCGGTCGTATGTATCTGAAATAGCATATGAGAAGTTCTAACCAGAACATCTGTCACATAAGTGCTCCATGAATCCTAGATGATTCTGGTTTTCATTTTATCCACATATACACCTGCAGTAAAGTGAAAATCGGTTTTCATTAAGTTTTTTTTTTTAAACTGGCTGAGCTGGGGGGACCCAACTATCCTGATATTCAAGGACTGAGAGGTTTCCTAGGATGTGAGATTTTCCAGCACTAAACGCAGAGGATTCAGAAACAAACCAGCCCAGCTGGTCATCCCAAATCTAAAGTTAGTAATGAGTTGTTGGAAATATTCGTGTGTTAACGAATAAAATCTTTTCACTGTCAAATGATAGAAAATGGACTCTAATTTGCTTAATTAAAAAAAAAAAGAAAAAATCAAATTATTTCTACCGTATAGGAAAATATAAATTTTGGGGGTCGTAAGAGCCAGCATGGTGTAATAGAAAGAGAACATGACAAATGCAGGCAGCCTGATCCCAGGTTTTGTCAGAAAAACAGATTTTCTAGATTCTCTCTTTTTTTTCTGGATGGAACCTCACTCTGTCTCCCAGGCTGGAGTACAGTAGCACAGTCTCAGCTCACTGCAACGTCCGCCTCCAGGGTTCAAGCAATTCTCCTGCCTCAGCCTCACAAGTAGCTGGGTCTACAGGCGCACGCCACCACACCAGGCTAATTTTTGTGTTTTGGATAGAGACAGGGTTTTGCCATGTTGCCCAGGCTGGTCTCAAACTCCTGAGCTCAAATAATTCGGCCACCTTCGCCTCCCGAAGTGCTGGGATTACAGGTGTGAGCCACCGTGCCCGGTCCTATTTTCTAGATCCTTTTCGAGCCCATTTTATAGATCAAGAAATAAGCTGAGCAACCAAAATAAAACTCACTAATCCCATTTATAAATGTAGTCACCAAGCATTACTCGCACCATGCTCTGGCATGCAGGTCGTTTTTCCACCCCAGCTGTCTCCACAGGGTTTGTACTGGGAATTGGCCCTTCCATCTACTGAAGCTTGAGTGGTAGGGTATAGAAAAAAAAAATCATCCTCTTGTTCGCTTAATGGGAAGTGTAGACTTCAGAGAGTCCTGGCTTTAGGGAGGGTGGGGATTGGAGGCTCAGAGGATGTGGCTGGAAGTCCGTGCTGCTGTCTCTGCCTCAGTACTGCTTTCGTCCTGCGAGCTTCATTTGAAGACAGGCTGTCTCTCAGTAGGACACATGGTGATTGCAGCTTCCGGATGGCTTTCTGCGGGCTCATTCATATCAGCATTGGGAAGGCAAGCTTTTCTCTCCAATCACAGTTTCAGCTCAAGGCCCAGGGCCAACACTCACTGATTTCATTTTGGTCCTAGGCTAATGCCTGACTCAGCTAATACTTTGTATTTTTGGTAGAGACGGAGTCTCACTATGCTGCCCAGGCTGGTCTTGAACTCCTGGGCTCAAATGATCCTCCCTGCCTTGGCCTCCTAAAGTGCTGGGCTTACAGGCATGAGCCACTGTGCCTAGCCCCTTCTTTTATCATTTTTAACAAGTGTCAGAATAATTTATTTTCTTTGACATTGACCATAGTTTACTACATTGGCCGTAGTTTACTCAAGATTTATTTTGCTTACTGAGGAATATTTTGAGACTGTATTGGTGAGGAGGACTTTTTCCATTGCATAGATTTGACTCCAACTGGCATAAGAAGAAAAAGAGATTTTTTATGGTTCATACAATTGGAAACCTAAGGGATCATCTTCATTATATATATGGTTCAATTTAGGAGCATGGAAACATGTCATCAGGGTCTGGTTTCCCCCAAATGCTCCTCATTGTCACAAAATGGCTGCAGCCGCTCCAGTCTCCACATGTTCTCCCCTTCAAGACAAAGAAAAAAAGAACCTGCCTCACAATCCCAGCACGAGTCTCACTGTGCCTGTTGGCTCTCATTGGGCCATGCAACATGACTCAACCCACTGTCACTAAGGCAATGGGATGCTTTGATGGGCTGACACAATAGCCACCTCTAATGCAAGAGATGAAGAAAACCATTCACGTGGCCTGATGATGGGTGGTGTGAGCCTGCTGGAAAGAGATTGACACACTCTTTTGCCAGAAATACAGGCAATGAATACTGAACAGGAAAAAAATACAGTGGTCCATTAAAAACACTTAGCAACGCTCCCTCATTCATAGTTCACATTGATATTTCTTGCAGTGAATGTAGGATAAATTAACAAATACCTCCACAATGGTAGGGGCTTAGAGAAACATTCATGCAACAGACACAAAGCTCTCAATGGCCCCAGTGAGGCCAGAAGGACAATGACGTCTGGGACGAAATATTCCTTCATTTATGGAAGCAAAAACTGACCACTAGAATCATTCCTTAAAACAGAGCTCCAGACAGAATCCGAAAGTTGCGTTTTAGATGCAACTGCATGGCGGTAACTGTGTGTGTCGGTGGTGTTTGCTGTCACGTCTCACGTTTTAATGTTTATGGGCTGCTATGCAGATTCTCAGTAAACAGGCCCTGCCGTAGCCTGGCGTACATGTTATTTTTCTAAGTTGGTAAATAATGAAATGAGATGTGGAGTGTCACGCATGCTGCTGGCACGCACTGGTGCAGACATGTGCCGTTCGGTTCCATTGACGCTGCTCCCATCTGGCCTAAATATAGAGACATCGATTTTCCTCCAGATGGTGCCACGGCTTTCAGTGGACTGCTCTTTTTTATCCTAATAAGCTCCGCGCTTGTCCCGCCTAATGACGGAACCCTGGGATGTGAGCATCTGGAGGATGCTCAAGGTGTCGTGCCAGTTGACTTGCAAGCTCCATGTGGAAGATTTCAATGAATCTTGGGTGGTGCCAGATGTTCTGGCTGCTGAATTAATTATCAGGCACCAGGGGAGTGAGACGATGACCCAGAGAGAAGCCCTTTGGCCCTGGGTCCCCCTTTCTCCACAGAAGGTAAGCAGTGAAGTGAGAAGGCACGACTGCTTCTCTGGACCCAAGGATTCTACCTGTTCTGCTCCTGGGAGCCCTGGGACCTTCCCCAGGATGGAAAAATGAAACCACTGCTTTCCAGCAAGGAAGGAGTGTAGGGAGGAACTGGAACCTAGCTGTCTGCCAAGGAGCCATGCAAAGCCACCCAAAGCAAGGTGAGGCACCAGTGAAGAGGAGCCATGCGTTCTCCAACCCATTCTCACTGGCCAGTTTTTTTATTTTTATTTTTTGAGATAAGGCCCGGCTCTGTCACTCCACAGACTGGAGTGCAGTGGTGCAATCAAGGCTCGGTGCAGCCTCAACCTCCCAGGCTTAAGTGATTCTCCCACCTGAGCCTCCCAAGTAGCTGGGACTACAGGTGTACACCACCATGCCCAGCTAAGTTTTGTATTTTTGTAGAGATGGGGTTTTGCCATATTGCCCAGGCTAGTCTTGAACTCCTGGGCTCATGCAATCCACCCACCATGGCCTCCCAAAGTACTGGGATTACAGGTGTGAGCCACCATGCCCTGCCATCAAGTGGCCAATTTAAGCAAAAGACTTGTAAGTCCACCTATATCACTTATTTCTACTTTCCAATAGAGAGGGAACTAGATGATGAAAACAGAATGAAGAGAAACATTCCTAAGCTGTGTGTTGTTTGGTTTATGAGACAATCACGGTCTCAGGCACCTGGTTAGATACGACCAGATGACACCCCACGAGAGGCAGGATGACATCGCAGCTCAGAGCACAGGCTCCAGAGCTAGAAATCCTGCTTGGGATTCCTGTCCTGACACTTTCTACTTACCTTTCTGCCTTCAGTCGCCTTATCTTTAAATGGGGAAAATAGCATTACCTACCTCATTGAGTTGTAAAAATCAAATAAAGTGTGTCAGATGATTGGAACAATGCTTTCAGCTTAGTAAGTTGATATGGTTCAGCTGTGTCCCTGCCCAAATCTCCTCTTGAGCTCTATTTCCCCGTGTGTCATGGGAGAGACCCAGTGGGATGTAATTGAATCACGGGGGCAGTTACCTCCTTGCTGTTCTCGTGATAGTGAGTTCTCACAAGATCTGATGGTTTGATAAGGGGCTTTATAGCAGCATGACAATGGACTAATACAGTAAATTGTGAAGCAAATACATCCTTCTTCACATGGTGGCAGCAAGGAGAGATGCAGAGTGAAGGGGGGAAAGCCCCTTGAAAGGCCATCAGACCTCATGAGAACTCACTGCCTGTCATGAGAACAGCATGCAGGTAACCACCCACATGATTCAATCACCTCCCACCTGGTCCCTCCCACGATACCTGGAGATGAAGGGAACTACAGTTCAAGGTGAGATTTGGGTGGGGACACAGCAGACCATATCATAAGTGCTTCTAAGTGTTTGCCAAGATTATGACCAAAGAATTTAAAAATAGCTCTGTGCCTTTAGTTTCTTATACTTAGCATGCAGTAATATATTGCGTATCATTTAAATAACACAGAAATATATTGCCAAAAAAATCTCACTGTGTGAGCATATTTTGGGTATGAGGATATGAATTGTATATGCATCTGTTTGATTAACAAGAGCACATAAATGTGTCACAGATGAATGATAGCTCCAACATTTATCAGAAATTATAGGCCCAATAAGTAAGTGTGCTTTAATACATGTGATGACATTAACCAAAACCTGATAGGAAAGTAAATTGACAATAACAAAGCTGAATTAACATGAATTTGAGGTTGTCAAACGAAAATCATTAGAAACTGAAAACTACGGCCACCTTAAGATACCACTGAAGATTTGCTGACAGCAGTATCCCTTCTGTAAAATTCTAGAATTCCAGCTATCTGAATCCATCTTATACTTATTGATTTGCAAACACTCTTTATATATTAAAAATATGAATTCTTTTTCATATGAAAACACTTTCTCCAATTTGCCTCATTAGTATGTGTGTATTCACGTGTGTATGCATGTCTGTGCATCTTAGTATTCAGAAAAGTTAGTTTTTATTCAATCTAACCCATCCATATTTTTGTTTTATGATTTTTTCATTGGGGTATTATTCAAAAAGTCCATTCCTATAAAACATTCATATTAAATCTATATCCTTTGCAACCCCTTATGATGTTCATTTCTATTCATGAAACACAGATCGCTGTCAGAGGACAAACCTCAGGACTGTTCTGAAGAAGTCAAATGACGTTAAATTTGTGTGGCTTTTTTTGCTGTTGTTTATAAAATTTGTGATTGGCTAGGCATGGTGACTTACACCTATAATCCCAGAACTTTGGGAGGCCAAAGCAGGTGGATCATTTGAGGTCAGGAGTTTGAGACCAGCCTGGCCAACAATGGTAAAACCCTGTCACTACTAAAATTACAAACAAATTAGCCAGGTGTGGTGGCATGCACCTGTAATCTCAGCTACTTGGGAGAGTGAGGCAGGAGAATCACTTGAACCTGGGAGGTGGAGGTTGCAGTGAACTGAGATGGCACCACCACCACACTCCAGCCTGGGCAACAGAGCAAGACTGTGTCTAAAAAAAGAACGTTGTGATTGGCAAGCAATGGGTACTGGTTCCTAAATGAATGTATCAGAAATAACCTATGTAGCTAAATGATGGTTGTCCTTTTAGAACAGTCACTTTGGGTGACTTGGTAATAATCCCAATGACACCTTCTGTGCTAAAAATAAAAATGAGGCAGCTGGTTTTTCAATGATCTTCAAGAAACATCACTTCATGAACTCTTTCCTTGAGCTCTTGACACTGCAGGTCAATGTTCTCTATTTGAAAGTTACCCTGAACTTTTCCTTGCCAGAATCATGTCAGATTTACTTAAGGTCCTAAATCTCCCCTCTTAGTTTTTGGGTTCAGCTACTGTAGTCTTTCATCTGTGTCAAAAATGCCAGCAGTAAGAAATCCACCTCAGCACATATGGGAGAGTCCCACCATGTGGACTGAAGAATGCCCCCCTACCCCCAGAGACATGCAAGTCCCAATCCCCAGAACCCGTGACTGCCACCTTTCTTGGCAAAAGGGACTTTGCAGGTGCAATTAAATTCAGAGTCTGAGGATGAAGAGATTTTCCTGGATTATCTGGGAAGGCCCAAAATAAAATCACAAGTTCCTTTGTAGCAGGAAACGGAGCAACATTGACGATAGAACCGGAGGGGGTGAGGATGGAAGCAGTGGATGGGAGTGACAGAGGAAGGGGCCACACGTCTAGGAATACAGGCGTCCTCCAGGAACCAGAGGCAGTTTCTCCCCCAGAACCCACGGAGGAACCAGCCTGCCCACACTTGCCGATACCCCATGAAGCTGGTTTTGGACTTCGGGCCTCCGATTTCTGTTGTAAGCCCCCAGGTTTCTGGGGATCTGCTACAGCAGCCCTGGGAAACGAATCCACCAACGTCCTCAATTTTGTTATAATTTATCGAAAAGTTTCCACCAAAATTCCACTCTAAAATCAGCAACTATTAAAAACCTGGAACTCTAAGTAAACGCCTATGATGGAAGCAATGCCCCATCTCTCTTTTGGGGAGGACAAGAGTGGTTTTCCTACTTCCCTTGTAAGTTTCCTTTCTCAGGCCCAAAGAAAACTGTATCTGATCTCTTCTTCTTTGCTGAAGTGTTAAGGAAGTAACGTGTTAAATAATGTGTTACTTCACTCAGAGTATGTGCATTTTAATTAATAGCTAAAGGAGGAGGCAGCTGTTTATACAGACGAGGGCTATGAGATGCTGGAATTGCAGGTGCCAGCTTGGGAGGTATTTGTGGCCCGTGGCCTCCCAAGATGTCCTCAAAAGATGCCAGGCTGGCAAGTGTCTGGACAGCTTGTGGGAGGTCCCACATCATGGTGAGATGCTGTTTTTAAGTCCTAGGAAGGTGGGAATAAACAAACCAGATGAAGTCCCTGGCCTCATGGAACCTACATTAAAGTGAAGGAAGGTAAGAGATGAATTAAGACATAGCAGGTGGATTCACTGACCACACGATGGAGAAAAATGATGCAAGGAAAACTGTGTAGGCTGTACTTGGAGAAGCGGGCTTGTTTTACACAGGTGGCCTTTGATCACAGAGCTGAAGGTGAGAGAGCACGGAGAAAGAGCTGCAGAGAGGGGAGAACGATGCGAGGAGGTAGGTAAGGCTGCAGTCCAGGGTGGGAGGTGAGATCATAAAGATGGCAGGGGCCGGGTTTTGTGGGGTCACATAGACCCATGTAAGGAATTTGGATCCTATGCCACATGAGACGGAAGCCATTAGGGCACTTGGGGCCGCCAAGGGCCAAAGTCTGACTCATGTCTTTTGAGGACCACTCTGACTGCTATGCTAAGAATAGACTCTGGGACTGAAGAGCTGCATCAGAGAGAACCATGAGGCTGCAACTTCAACCACCCAAGATGAGGGGATAGTGTCCTGGGTGAGGGTGATGGCGTGGTGGTGAGAAGTGGTGGGATTTTGAATATTGTCAAATCCTACAGCCAATAGGATTAGCTGATACTTGGGATCGTGGTATGTGAGAGGCAGAGAAGAGTCGGTTATATTTGCAAAGATTCTGAGTGAAAGGATGGAGCAGCTATGGATTGAGACACAGAAGACTGTGGGTGGAGAAGGCCACAGAAGGAAGACCAAAAGATCAGCCTTGAAGACGCTACGTTCACGATTTAGAAGCATGGGGCATAGGCAATTGGATGTGAGAACCTGCAATTCAGAGAGAAAGTCCCAGCAAAAGATTTCTATTTGGGAGTCACCAGTGTATAGATTTAAAACCATAAGAACCAAAAGAGATTGTCTAGGGGAGTATGTGTGGATTCGGAAAAACAAAAAAAGATGCCCAATAGGCAAATCATCCTCACACAACTTTCAGAAAGCAGGGATTTGAGGAAGAACTAATACAAATGATGCAGATAGAAAGGCTGATCGGGTGGGAACCTTACTGAGATGCAGCTTCTGCCTCCCGGGTTCAAGCGATTCTCATGCCTCAGCCTCCCAAGTACCTGGAATACAGGCGTGCACCACCACGCCCAACTAATTTTTGTCTTTTTAGTAGAGATGAGATTTCACCATGTTGGCCAGGCCGGTCTTGAATTGAAAATTCCTGACCTTAAGTGATCAGCCGGCCTCGCTCCCAAGGTGCTGGGATTACAGGTGTGAGCTGCCGCACCCAGCCGGGATGTTTCAAGGAGGGAGGCGCCGTCAGCTATGTCAAATGCTGCTAATCACTCAGGCAGGAATAGGACTGAACACTGACGTATAAAAGTCTTGGTAGGAACTGTTCTGAGGGATTAGTGAGGCAGTATATCTGAGTGGAGTTTGAGAAGGAGAGGGAAGAGAAAAGAGCAGAAAAACTATTACTAGCAATAATTACTAAAACTTGCCAAATTTAATAAAAAACATTAGCCTCTACATCCAATATGGAGTTTGTTGAGCTTCTTTAATTTTTAAAATACAAGGATGAAACAAATAATAATTTAATTGTCCCTGATGTGACTTTGTGCATTGGATGTCTGTATGGAAATATATCATGTGCTCTGTGAATATATGCACCTACTATGTACCTATAAAAATTAAAAATTTTTTAAAATATATAAGGGAAAATTCAATACACATTCTACGTCACACTGTGGCATTTTTCCCAAGTAGCTGCACATAGAGCGCTAATCACAAGTACCCCCAGTGTAGAATACTTCAAATCTTCCACTGTTTTTGTTGCCATTGTTTTAACTTTTTTGTGAGATTTTGTTTTAGCCATTTCTGTATTGATTGACATTGAGATGGTCTATGGGGTCTCATTATGGTAATCAATAGTCAATGAGCATCTTTGCATCTACCTGTGTAAATACACATTTCTCTGAGAAGTTCAATGTCTCAGTGGAATTATTTCTATATTAAAAAATATTAATAAGGGAGAGAGATCCAAGATGGCCGATTAACAACAGCTCAGGATTGTAGCTCCCAGTGAAAGCGCAGAGAGTGAGTGGGCGCCGCAATTTCAGACGAATTTCTGTGGCCCACAAACTGGGAGATTCCCGGCGGAGGAGCCACACGTG